>JAGFPH010007659.1:9665-40925 GCA_018207615.1 Philaenus spumarius | reverse complement strand
AAAACCCAGAGTTCAGTGATGACTCATTGGAAAACCCAGAGTTCAGTTATGACTCATTGGAAAAACCCATGATTGCGAAACATATTAAAACCCGACTTTACATTCTATTAGGTATCTTACGGTCACGCACTTTGAATTCTGCGTCGATTCAGGTATATAACAAAAATTTCAAATTTTGGTTGTTTTTAGCCAGTTTGACCCTCTTCCAAAATAATGAGACCTCCCAGACCCTTACATCCCTATTCTACTTTTCGAAGCTCTATTTGAATCCGGTCTCAAGGTGACTGGTGCAAAGAAATACCACTCCACATCAAGTCAATTGATATGCTTACCGGGGAATGACAAGACACAGTTTTACATATGTATTGTAATCACCCATTCCCCCGCCTTACCCCCCCCCCCCCCAGAAAATATCATATGGGCGCCCATGATCCCATTCAATCTACATCCATAACACTAGCCTCTCTCCGAGAAAGCTGTTATTTATTGTGGGCAACTGATGTGATCGAGTGTTTTTGCAAACGTTTTTCCCATAGTATTCGCATTCCAGTCGGCTTCTATTTATCTTCTTCGATACACAGATGTGACTAGTACCTCTTCTGATTGGTTGGACAGGCTAATCACAATGTAGAGTGTATTAGAATTGCTAAACGTCTAGACAAACGAGAAGTTAAAAATATAACATTACTTGCTTGGATCGGTTGCGACGTCACCGAGTTGTGGTTATGTGACTGGCACGACCCATTTTCGATTAAGTCTTGCAAAAGAGAGTGTAACTAACTGGAGACTACATGCCCCTCCCTCCCTCGCCACCAAGCCCTGGGGAGAGATATGTGCGGGAATTCAGAACTTTTGACAATCTGTCGCCTGCACGAGCGGTTGTACGTGAATACACTCGTACCAACATAATTAAATAAACACATCAGCCTAAAAGCGTTGACACAAATACGTCGAGTAAATTATTTTGCTATTAACAAAATTGTGAAAATTAACGCTCGGTTGTTTATTCTAAAACAGTAATTTCGTTTAACCGGAATTAAATACTGTGAAAATGTCCTTACAAATTAAACACAGGAATTTATTGTTAAAAACATTTTTAGCACTTTACGTAAGCATTACATTGTGGTTTGAATGTTTTATGTTATTGCAGTTGTTGAGCGAAGAGTTATGTTTTCGTCGTAGCAAATATAAACGTCCATGCATAATGAACAAACACGGTTCCCTCTGACGTATTTAGTTCTGTTTATTTTCTTTTGATGGCAAATTCTTTCCAGTTGATTTTGTTAACGAGAGCACAAAGTTGTTTAGACAGTAAGACGAGTCGAATTCTTAAATCTATTTCAGAATGTACAACGTTGAACGAAAGCGAAGTTTTTAAAACAATTACAAACGAGAACGGAATTCTTTCTTTTACAAAGACCATTAAAATATTTCTGTCCGGAACTCTGTAAAAGTTGAAATTAAAAGTTTTACTAAACGAGGATAATTTGTTTAAAATACCAACACTGTTGGGAACGAGTAGGCCTATAACAAACATGATACACTTTAGATCCGTTCGCGCAGTTGAAACGCTGACGTGAGTTGTGTGAGTTTATAGGCGCTGAATAGCTGCCTCCGTGTACGAAATATATCACGTTCTTCGTTTCGCTCGCTGCTGGAAACCTAGCTTTATTGCAGTGAATTTAATATTTTTCCACAAACTGTTTAGGCTTAAAATGTTATACCTCGGCGGTATTCATTAAAAACAATTCCCGCTATGTTTTAAGAAATAATATATTGAAATCAAATTATTGATAATTAATAGTGTTTGAAAAACGTCTACTTCTTCATTTATTTACTAAAGAATAATTGCATATTCCATTATCTAACAAATATATAGCAAATTACTGTTTAGAAGAATGTGTGCATATTTTTTCCATTACTCAGGCCACATTTTATTCAAACTGTTTCACTTTGTCTGTTGTGAGTAGTTATAAAATACACTTTGAGCTCGACGGGTGAGAAGGAATTTATATTAAAAAAATAAAAATAACATTATTATCACTCACATAAGTTTAATTATCAAACGCGTTTCAACGACAAAGTCGACATCCTCAGTTTCATGAGCTACAACTGACAGATTATAACTAATTATTTTTTTTTTTTTTTTGTTAGGCGGAAAAAACGCGTTTCGTGCAGACCTCAAACCAAATTAGAGGTACTGTGGGGCTCAACCAGATGTCGGTATCTGGCAATACCCACTAAAACAACCGCCCCCACCCCAAGTGGAAGTCACTCTGCCTCCGAACCCAGCCACAAGTGTGTTTCTCGCGTGACCTCTCCTGAGGCAGCAGTACAACACTCCTTGTAACCGCGTAACGGACAGAGACACTCCGCATGCATCACTGGGGTGAGCGTCAGCAGCATCTAGGGGCCATTCCCTAATGGCTGCAAGCAGCAATCTAAAACTCACTTAATATAAAAAAGAAGGCAAACAGGTTAGTATCTATCTATGAATGGAGTCGCAGCCTGAAGAAACCTATGGCGGGTCGTTCAGGATAGCGGCAGGACGGGGCCTACCATCTTCTGGGATGTCGAGTCTCTCGCAAATCTCAGCTATATGAGGATAGCCTGAGTTGCGTGCGTCCTGAAACAGTTAAGTGGCACATCTTATAGCAAACAATTCTAGGGTAGGGATACCAGCTGACCCTAGAATGGTAGAGTTCCTCACGTACCATGGCTGATGCGTGAGTCTGCGAAGAGCAGTAGTCTGAAGAGTCTCCAATTTTTTCCTGCTGGATTTGCTGGCAAGCGTCCACCAAGCGGTAGACGCGTACATCAGCACTGAGCGAACTATTAACAGAAAAATTGTTAATTTAGCTTTTACTGGCAGAGGGCTATGCCTCGCCAACAAGGGGGAGAGGAAACCCTGGATTTTCTTTCCTTCGGAGTCCTTGTTCTGTACATGTCGCCTGAAGTTGAGTCGACTGTCCAGCGTTATGCCGAGGTACTTTACGGTAGGCTTCCAAGGGATAGCCACCCCGTCAAGCTCCACTGCGGGAAGGGTTCTGCGTTTCATTTTACGCCTTTTCCTGAAACAGATAGAATCAGATTTATCCGCATTTATCTTAATGCGCCATTTCTGCAGCCACGGGGACAACGCGTCCATTTGTTTCTGCATGGTCTTAGTTGCGTATGCTGGATTCATGCTACTACAGTGTAGTAACGCATCATCAGCGTACAGCGAGAGTGTCACACCTGGAATGATAGGAAAGTCGTTAGTATAAACCAGATACAGTACTGGTCCCAGGACACTGCCTTGGGAAACACCAGCAAGTATCGGCCACAGAGTGGAGAGTTCGCCGTCTACGAAGGTCTTGAAGGATCTGCCTGAGAGGTAGGAGCGGATTAAGTGTACAGCAGCCACCGGAACAGGAGACTCGCTCAACTTGTAGAGGAGGCCTTCGTGCCATACCTTATCAAAAGCCTTGCTGACGTCTAGCAATACTGCAACAGAAGACAATAACTAATTGTGGTTATCAACCAGTTTGTTGATAACACGAACGAGCTGGAGCGTGGTGGAATGTCCACGTCGGAAGCCGAATTGCTCTGGTCTGATGTAGTCCTCTAGATAAGGCTGCATCCTAGAAAGAAAAAGACGTTCGAATATTTTGGAGATGGTCGGCAACAGAGATATCGGGCGATAATTCTGCGGAAAGAGATGGTCCTTCCCCGGCTTCGGAATGAGGATGATCTTTGCGGTCTTCCACTGGGAAGGGAAGTGGCGCAACCTGAGGACAGAATTAAACACATTTAGTAATACCTCCACTAACTGAGGGGGCGCAGCAAGCAAGGCTCTGCCGCCAATCCGATCCAGCCCGGAGGCTTTCTTCGGCTTGACCGCAGAGACAGCGGCCCGCACCTCCTTGAGAGTGTCGTCGTCAGCCTCCGGTGGCTCAGCAAAGTAGTCGTCTACGAACTCCTCGATCATATCTGCATGATCCTCATCGCAAACGTCGTGATTTGGTTGAAACTGATCCTCCATAGTGTCAGCGAAAGTCTCGACCTTTTCCAGGGCAGAGTAGGCTAGGCAACGCTGCCCGTGCAAAGGCCGACTTGAGCGCTTTTCGCTACGAAGTATCTTGGCCACTTTCCAAGCACTACCGTCTTGCAATTCCAGAGTATGCAGATATGAGTTCCATGACTCAGACCTGAAATCATTTTAATTATTTCTAAGTCTGTGGTACATATTTATACCCCTCTACAAGAGTGGGCGTGTATTAGTTTCTAAACAGCCAATGGCGTACAAGGGACCTTAAATACAGACAAATGTTACAATTATATTAATGTATGATTAAAATAAGAATGCAATATGTTATTTTACTTAAATTGACATTGATATTGAATACTGATATGGAAAATAATAATAGTAATACAATTAAAATATAAAATAATAATAATAAATAAATAAAAATAAAAAAATAATATAAATAAATACATAAATATGAGAAAAGAGAAAAAATGACAAAACAAATAAATAATAATATTTATAAATATATAAACTAGCATAAACATTTTCAAGAAGAAGAAAATATACATATACTGTATATACGAGATTGTATATCAAGCTAGGTTTTAATGGAAACGGACAAAGTACAACTAACATGATGCAAGTTAGGCTTACAAGTTATGATTATGTGAATAAACTTTGTCCGTTTATTAACCCCTCTTAAGGTGAATTACTGTCCCGAGATCAGATTTTCTCTTTAAGTTTTTGAGATATAGATGTGATAGGTTTTCAAGAAATCACCTTGCATTTTAACGACTTGGAATAAACTCCAAAACGTGTTTGCTATGAAGGAACTAATTCAAATTTTCATTTAGGCTAACACGAACGGAGTAAGTTATATTAAAAAATAACGTGGGGTCATATTTTTTCTTAGTTTTAATAATTCATAAAGTTGGAATTTTTTTTAATAAAGCGATAGTTTTAAAGATTCCACATTTGTACTGAAAATTCAGGTAATATTTGTAACAAATTCAATACTTTAAGATCACAGTACTTCACTCTCTTCTTTACAATTGTACCAGGTTTACTTTATCAGCCAAATAAAAGTCTATTGTCATAAATATGAATTAATTAATCTCTTTTAAATATTCTACTAGTCACTCTTAAACTGATTGGTAAATGCTGCGACTGTCAAACCGTGATTGTCAAACCTTACGATAAATGTATGTAATATTACTTTATAATTCTACTTATAAGTCTGTCAGACGAGTTCGTTAGTCAAACAAATAAAACAAACTAAAGCTATGTTTTTAATAGGAAGTGACTTTTCTGACGTTTCGTTCTAGAATTAAACTTTTTGGGATTTTACCTAATAAATAAATAAATTAGATTATTGTAAAACTATGCAACGTTGGTTTTTACACGACCTTATAGCCCATATGGTTTCCCCAAAATCGATCAAAACGTAAAATACCATAAAATCATTCCATTCCAATCCTCGTGTGAGATTTTACCAGAAGCCGATTCTCATTCGAGGCCGACGGTAGGGTTGCTAACTCGCAAAACCAAGTTTTTCCACTGCAAGCGAAACGAAGCAGCGCGGTTAGCAAAGGCTGGAGGCTGGGGTGCAACATATGCTATATTTCGTACAAGAAGGCAGCTATTCACCAATTTACGGAATAGTTGGTTGAAACTTTAAAATATATACATAAACTTAATTTTGCTCAACTCACGTCAGTGGGCCACGATGGTCGTGGTTGTTAAGGCGTGAAAGCTTTATCAATCGTCATGGCAACCATCAATGGAAAAGTTTCGGGTTCAATTCCCATTGACCCCGAATAATTTTCTAAATGGTTTCTTAACAGACATCATTGGCTGTGGTTTGGATTCCACGTAAAACTGTATTTCCCGTCTTCATTAGCCTTAACAGCAGGACTTAAAAAAAAACTCACGTCAGCGGTTCATCTGCTCGATCGAATTACTGAAAATTATTCAAATGAATTGGTCTTTATTCGTAAATCTAAACTTTCAAAAACAATAAATATGTACATTCATTTTATGGGCGATATAACACAGATGAAGCTGGAACGGGAAAGATATGTATGTATAATACACTGAAGTAGTTGACACACTTGATATAATTTAGTGTTTTCATTAACTGGAAGAGCAATGGGGAGACATTAGAATGAATAAATGTGACCGTAAATCTCGATATCCTGGAATGGGGAACTAAAACCTGTGACCTAGAATATCTGGACGCCATGTTCAAAAACACTTTTATACAAACACAGATACGATCCACACTTGCAGTAATCGTATTGTACAGCTAGAAGTTATTATTAACATAGCCATAATCTACAGGATTTATTATACTCATTAAAACAGTTTAACTACGAATAGCAGTCTTTTAATGTAATGAAACATTTTTACTTATGCATGCATTTGAAATTTGTTCAAAAACCTCCCAAGATAAATGATTTTTGGGTTTTATGATTTGGGAAAAGTACATATTAATAGAATAAAACTTGAACACAGACCGATACGTTTATTTACTCAAACTCGTTTCTAAGACAATGTCGCCATCTTCAGTTATGCACTAACAACAATAAGCTTAAATCTACTTTACAGAAGTGGGACTGTAACAACTGCCTATCTTTATTATAAATAGCCTACAACTAACTATACAACTTAAAACTGATATTAATACAAACAATACGTTTTAAATATCCTTATATATTAATTCTTAAATATATTAAAGACATTATTTTTGTCGCTAAGCTATCATATTCTCATTAAAAAGTAATTATTTAAGCATAATTTTAAAGCTTATGATCACCGCTTGGACGGAAATTAGTAAAACAGCTTAAAAATCAAGTTTCGTTGCAAAAATTTATTACAAAACTTTTATATTATACTTAAAATGGTTCCTAGTGAAACCGCCATCTATTACCAATCTGTTTAATTAACATGACAACTGTTAGTTTGATTGTTTACATTCCATGTGCAAGTGATATAAACTGTTATTTATAAAATAAAGTAAATAAATGAACGTGAATAACTGAACTAAATCAACGTATTAAATCAGGTAAGTATTCCTAAATTGAAAAATATTCGCAAGAGTCAGGTAGTTTTATAATAATTTAGATCTATGTACAGGTCGTAATGCCTTATTTATAATTATGTTATGGTATTTGTTAGGTCTAATATAATATCTATTCCCAGCATCTTTTGTCTTCTTTGGTACATATTTAATCAATGTAATGATTTCAATTTTAAAATTATGATTTTCATCTAAACGTTGCTTAACCATGGTTGCTTGAAATCAACTGTTTCAATAGAACTATGAATTTATATTAATTTGAAATATAATTTTTTGGGTTTTGTATACTTGATATAGTTATATAATTCTCTGCTAGCATTACCTAGAGCTAAGGACGTGGCATACACAGACATTTTTGAAAAACTTGTATAACTTTTGACGAAAAGAGATTTCAACTTTAAATTGAAGTGGTGCACCCTGCAATCCACTTAAATTGGGCCTGAGAAGTTTTATTTAAATCATTAGAGTAATTTCTTACGGGAAGAATCGGAAAAAGTTGCACTAAAGTTGCTCCACCCAATTAATTCCACGTCGTTCAACTTTCATAAAATAGAAGAGACCGTATCCTGTGCCACCTTTGTTAAAAATATGATGGAAAAACATTTCCATAAAATAATTAATTTGTAAAAACATATAATAACTAAACAATAGACATTTAGGCTTGGAGTTGCCTTTTACTTAGTGGAAGGTCATTGTCATTTTTTTAAACAAACTTAGGTTAACCTTTTCATGTTTTATTATGTTTTAAATCGCATGACAATGCAAATAATGTAATTTTGTTTATTTTTCTTTTGCGATCTAATTATTTAACCATAAAGATGAAATAATATGTAAATTATTTTCCGTCATTTTGAAGGAATATTTGGAGACGTGAATAAAGGCTCGGCTCTCTACATTCAAAACGGCGAAGTTGGGTACCAATTTCAATGCTAAATAACCAAAACTTACCTTCACTATTAAGCATATTTTTGTGTTGTTTTTGTCAAAAAACGAAAGCTGTATTTTTTTCTTAAAGTAAAATCGATTGTGGGTGTTGATTGCTAAGGTTTTTTGCAATATCTCTTTTTTCAACTGAGTAAAAAATGTATAAAGTTTACTATTTATATCATACGTTTATGAAAACGATCAAATGGTTTTTGAAAATTGATTCAGCAATCAACATCCGCATATGACAGTACTTCAAAATGAAACCAAATTTTTTAATTTTTTCCACGAATTAAAAGAAAAAAATTACTTATTCTGTAGCATTGCTCTTATGGGATTCAGATTCAATATGGCGGACAGGGTAGCGCCCCCTTAATACACACAATACTAAACTTTAAAAACACTTTAATTTGATATCTCCCTCGATTTACAAGGTAATTGTTATTATGGATTTTTTTATTATTTAATTATATTTTTTTAAATATTAGAATATTTTTGAAAAAGAGCGCAAGTTGGTCGTTGTTGAAAGGCTATATTGTTTATTTTAATGTTATTTTCTGATAACCAAACCGTTGAGTGGTTCTATGTATATAATCTGCTTTATCCAGACTGTGACTGACATATAATCGACGTAGAGGAAAAAACGTTTAAGATTAAAATAGGAAAATTTTAAAGTATATTCTTTTGGGGCCATAGACGCATACAAAGAAAGGATTTAGCAAACATTTTATTTTAAAGCTTAAAAATAGTAAACATTCGGGGGTTCACTTCCAACCTTATAAGGGATAAAACCGCTGATTCGAATTAAAAGCTTGCAACATATGTTTGTTGAATACATGTACGTTATCACCATAACAACCAAGTTTATTATTCTTCACAATCAACAGACTTTTTACGTTAGTCTAACAAAATAAAAACAAACACAGACAAAAATCAACGAAAAATGATTACTGTAATCAACAAATGTAATTACAAAATTAATGTGACTACAAATGTGTGTAACATATGTTAATACATATGTATTTAATTCAAACATCTGTTGTTACATATCATAAAGAAAACAGCTGATTTGGATCAAAAGCTGAACACTATTTTAGGTTAGACCATAAAAACAAAACAAAAAACGTACTTGTCGATTTAATGGCTAACAAACTCGTCGTAGCTATTTAGAAAACTAACGAGTGTAAACAATTTGGACCGGACATAAAATGTAGCCGTTGTAGTGCGAACACTTACTGGGTGTCTTAAAAGTCCCACCCCCTCTCATTTTTTTTATTAACGGAAAAAGACAGATTTGCTTTGGGGATTGTTAACTTTCAAACCCTCCCACAAAAATGGGGATATTTGGGGGAAGTCGAGTATCATGAGAGCCCGTATTGAGTGACACCTCATTTTAAAGTTCTTGATAAAAAAAGAAGATTGGCGCAAACCGGAGGTCTGTATGTTGACTCTATCCAACATAACCGCCAATCAAAGTTATAATTTTCCCAAAAAACTCCTATTTTAAGTTTCATTGATAATTACGTTACAATGAGTAAAATCTTTATCACTCACCTCATTTTCCTTCAGATTAAGTGCTCGAAGTTACGTCTTGACAGAAATACAGCCTGGACTCATAGTGTTGCCTAACATTTCCCAACATTTCTGGTGTGATAAAGTGACAAGCGTGTTCGATCCTTACTATGTTTATAACTTAGATTGAGTGACCTACTGGATGAAACCCTTGTAAAAAGTAACAGATGTCATTGTATTATATTTAAAAATTTGATGTTTTTTAAATGCGGTAAAATTTTTGTTTGGGAATAATAGGATACACCAAAAATCTCCATTTTTGATCATGTTAACAACACCCAAAACAAATCTGTCTATTTCCATTAATACAAAACTAAGAGGGGGGTGGGACTTTTAAGACACCCGGTATATACTTACTTATAAGTATATATAAAGTTTTTAATGATAGGCCTATCCGATAACGTTTTCCTACCGATAACGTGCTCATTTACCACCCCTGAACATATTTCTCACCATAAGAGTAGCTGCAATAGCTTATCTTTCATATTGAAATTCCCTAAAAAGCATCTGTATCAGTTGTATTTTTAAACCATTCCAAAGTTAAACTAATATATAAAATTGAATTGTATGTAACAAAATAAGAATATTACTACCACAATAAATAATATCCGATTGTAATCGTCCGAACATATAGTTTACTTGTATTACTATGTCTTTGCTTTAGCTGCATTACCCTGAACAAATGGCTGAGGAACACCTGCTTTCTTCAAATGTTTTCCGATATTGGAATTCTTTTAACCGTTTGCCCAAATCCAAGAGTAACACATTATATGCAAAGACAAACATATTGGTAAATCAATACTATTGGAAAGTACTTTTATTCTATTCTAAGTACGTGAGCATTCCGGAAACGTTTCGCCCACGCTGTCTTTGAACTTACCTGCGTTCTTTAAAAACCTCTTCAGATCAGAAAAGTTCAACCCCTGCGGAGAGTCCTCTGGTAATATTGTCAATAAGCCAAAACGTGCAGTGATGTTTCTTCTTTTCCGCATTGATTGGAGTTGGATCTGTCCTTCTTACTTATTGACAGCTACTAGTAGATCCCTTAATGATGCCCTTTCTGAATATAGCTACCGTTATCTTCCCATTTTTACTGGACAGAATTTTCAGACATTTACTCTTCACTAATCCTTTTATTAGGTCCTTGCTAGGAAATTTTATACAACCTTCATTCCCTAACTGCTTACCTCGGTGCTCCAACTTTGAACAGTTTTATCTTGGTCTTCTTTTAAAATACCTATTCAAGAATAGTATTTTATAGGCCTATGTTTTAGGGTTTCAATCAACAACTTTGGAAATAGGTCTACTCATGACTGTGCTGAATAGCTGCAAAATGCTTCGCTCGCCATTCCGCATATTGGGAGTATCTTCAATACACAAAGCATTGCGTGCTTCGCACGCCAACCTCCGTATTGAGAATATCTTCAATACACAATGCATTGCGTGCTTCGTACGCCAACCCCCATATTGGGAGTATCTTCAATACACAAAGCATTGCGTTTTTCGCACGCCAACCTCCTTATTGGGAATATCTTCAATACACAATGCATTGCGTGCTTCGCACGCCAAACCCCGCGGTTAAATCCACCGCATGGCTTTGAACCGGGTACTTGTATGGTATTTTACGTTTTGATCGATTTTGGGGGAACGAAGCAAGCTGTAAGGTCACGTAAAAAAATGTGCAAAATGTGATAAAATCTAAAAAAATAGTTACTTCCGGTTGTTGGATTATTTTGGCTAACGAACTTGTCCGAGCGACATAGACAACCAACATATATGTACGAAATTTGGACCAATTCGGACTTTAAATGCGGCCGCTATAGTACGAACACATATAGATTTTTAATGACACCCCAAAACGTATTCTGGGGACCATGATCGGTGTTCATTTGCTACTCCCGACCTCAGGTCTTACCATAAGCGTCACTGCAATTGCTCATTTTTCCTTTGGCAATTTTCTAATAACATTCAAGTTCATTAACACGTAAAATAATTTAGGCCTACATAACTTTAATATAACTATCTTACAACTTCACACATAATATTAAATAAGTTTTAAAAGTAAAATAATAATATATTTACACAAAAGTATATACGCAATAATAATGAATTGCCCAAAAACATCGAACACAATTAATTAGTTTAATAAATTATAGAGCGGGAAAAGTATAATCAGTGTCTGAAAATTATGCGGTGCATGTTCTAGCGTATGCGTCAGGTAAGAGACGATTTGGAAATACTGTAATATGTGGATGTGATGTGGATTATGCGAACAAGATTGGTCAGAGAACGTCGTGAACTAATGAACGAGGAATGAAGAAGAATGACAGTTGGCAGCTCAACTCATGCAACAAGAACGAGATCCGTTCATTAATAAATCGGACTAGATATTAAAAACCCATACAACTTAGCAAATTTAGAATCAGTTTATTACTGTTCACATCCTAGAGCTTTTTTTAGGTTAGAGTAACAAAGTAAAAGCAAACACAAACAAAAATCAACCAATAATGTTTACTATATTATAACTAGTAAGCCCCCGTGAACAATAACAGATTAATTAGATACATGTCAGAAATATATCATAAAAATAAACGGTACCAGATAACTGACACATACTTTCTCCCAGTTGAAACTTTACACCTTCCCAAGAGTAGCATAGGAGGTGGTTATTTAGAATTGCAAAAGTAGGAAAATGTTACCATGAAAAATATTAGATGCATGTAACATACATCCACATTACATTATTATATTATATTATTATTATTTATACTATTCGATTGATTTCTAACAAATTTACACCAAACATGTCAATTAGGCATGTATAGATGCACGAAAAAAGGTTTTGAAAATTTTTGAAAAACAAACCCCTTTTTGGCCAAAAACCACAAAAAATAAGTTTTTATTATTATTATTATTATTACCTAAACGAGAATTTTTAGAAAGATGCGGTTTTTTGCATATGGTAGGGTACATTAAGGGCTGCAAATAAGCCAAATTTTATTAAAATCGTTAGAGCCGTTTTTGAGAAATTTAGATTTTTGGCCATTTTTGGTTTGTAAAACCTCTTAAAATCAAAAATTTGAATAAATGAAAAAAATGCCTGGAGATATTCCAGAACTACACCTACATACCAAATTTCATCAAAATTGGACGGTTGGTATGGTCTCCAGCTCTGTACACATCCTTACAGACACACATACACACGGACAGACATACCAAAAAACCATTTTTTGGGTTCAGGGAGCACCAAAACAAATATTATACTAAAAATATTTTTGGGTTCAGGGAGCACCAACACAGATAATTCCACTAAAAATTTTTTGGGGGTTCATCGAACACCAAAACAGATAATTCCACTAAAAATTAAAATTCGAAAATTAGGATGAAAACAACACTTTCTCCATATACTACGTATAGGGTGGAGAAAGTAAAAACTATTTAAAAAAAACAGTACCTGGGCGACCGAGCATTACTCGGTATTTTTTTTAATTGTGTTTTTTTTTTTATAGGAAAATGTATGTAAATACAAATCAGGTAAGTACTGTTTTGTAGGCCTACTCATAACTCGCGAAATATTAGCACGGGTCAGCTGATTTCAAGCTTAAAACAATTCTAACCTTTAAGACAAATTATTTATGTTTAATACTTACAAAATAAATTTAAACGAGCAAATTAAATGGAAACATTTATAGGAGACAGCTGATGGAAATATTATAGGAAACAGCTTATGTTTGTCATATGTATCCTATTGATTTTAAATTACATAACCCCAATGTTAAAAATTTTCAATTTTCAAATGAGTTTTTCAGAAAAATACGAGTTTTCCTGAGGTAGTGGTTTTCACCAATCGATTTTTTAGTCCCAAAAGCCTCTAATCCCAAACTTTCAGCAAAATCCTTCCGCTGAATCTCGAGATTGCTCGTACAAACACACAAACACACAAACACACAAACAAACCAACAAACAAACAGACATTGCTCGTATTAGAGTATAGGATAAGGCCTACTTATCTAGGCCTACCTAATTATGCTGACGTGGATTTTTATCTAGGTAAATGTATACAATAATAAGGATTATAAAACTGTAGGCCTATTCGTTAAACATTTTTATTTACATACGTTATTATATATTTAAGGAAAGATCAAAGTACTAACTTGTAATTGCTTTTTATAACATAATGATCGATCAAATATTATTATTATAGTGAAGAAATTAATAATCAAATATGTTATACGAAGATGTACGAATATTTCCGAAGTTAACTGAATAGATATCTCTTTTATAAATTAGTATAAACAAATATATTGATGATAACATGTTGTTTAAAACCTCAAAGCAAATATTATAACGTATATAAATAGCATACATTAGTTCTTTAACTCTTATTTAAAAAAATCAACTTCACAAGAAATTATAACGATTGAAGTTGTAAACATAACCCCAAACTATAATCTACACTGGGTTTGTTTAAGTATTACAGATGTTGGGTGAAATCAGCTGTTATATTATATGTTAATCACGTACGGACTGCCACGCACCAAACTTCCTCCACCTCTTTTTAGTTAATTGTTTGTTTTGTTCTGGCATTACTTGTCGTACAAGTCTTTAAGCCTTTTGAATCTTTATTTTATTTTATTTCCAATGAATTTCCCTTCAGAAATTTAATTAGATATGAACTTTCAAACGATTTGCCCTTTACACTGATTGTGAGGAACTTGTGGTGCAAGAATAGGAAATCTACTGACTTTCCTATTCTTAAAATTTGATTACTTAATTATACACTTTGGTTTTGCATGCTAGCTCTAGTCTGACTCCAATCTGGAGGTCGTTCCTTTTGGAGTTAATTTGTTATGCTCAAGAATTAGGTTCACCTTAGTAATTATACTTATCCTAGAGCCCTGGATGATTATAGGTATGATTTTACCAACATTTAGAAATGAAAGAATGTGAGATGTTGAAATAAGTTTTTTATTTGAAAACAAAATTGAATTACTTTCGCTACGGCGTATATTGAACAAAACAATTTTTAAAGAATGTGAAACAATTTATATATATTTATTTACAATTATTTATCAACGTTTTTTACCATTGCGAGATTTGAATATTTTCGAAATTACTTAGTTAATATATTAACTCTCCCATGAATTTACTTTTATTTAATTTTTTACTTGATTCAAATTTAAAATGGGATTACTCCTAGTGGAAAACAAACTTGATTATCTTTTACTTACAGATAACAGATGATCCTCGTCCTTCCTTCCATTTGGTTTTCCTTGGTACGATGTCCTGGTTGGTCCTTTTCTTCCTTTCTGTCCTTCTTTGGGAGAAGTGCCCGTCTTCTTTCTGGCTATTCTTCTTACTTGCAATGTTGAAAGGTTTCTTACGGCCGGCCACGATTTACCGGAGTTCGTTATAGATTACCGACCGATTGTGTTTCAGCAACGAGACGTGGTTTCTTGGTGAATCTTCAGACGCAACTAACTTGAGTTCCCTTACAAATCTACCCCCTCTACACTCGATTCCACGTTCACCGTGCAGTACAGAGCGCCCATAAGCCATGTTATCCTTACGACAGTCTCAGAGATAATAGCCAACTAAAAAACATCAACTCCCATGCAACGCTCGGTCAGTTGACGCAACCCGCATGACAATACACGTGATGTTCCCTGTAATGGTAGTAGCATGTCTATTCTCCCTTAAGATCTGTATTGCACGATGAATGTGGAATCGAGTGTAGGTTTCTTTGATTAAAAGAACGACTCTTGTTATAATTTTGAGAAACTAGGTTTCTCGTGTTTTTTATTATGTTTTTCTCTTCCGTAATATTCGTTTAATTATTTTATTTGTGTAGATTAATTTTTATTTCGTAATTTATCTCGATTTTTTCTTAATTTAATTAATTAATCAATTTCTCCCTTTGGTCATTGCACTGCATTCGGTGGTAGATTCTTTACGTCACCCATCCGCTTGATAGCTCTCTGTTGACATAATAAATTCATGTTAGCTCCTGCACTTCTTAACCATTGGTCCGATTTTGTATTTCTTGTTCTCAAACGACTGGTGACCATTTCTTGATACTGCCCTCGTTCGATTCGTAGTTGCATCTCTCCTGGTTCTTGAGTTATACACTTCGTAAGTTTTGTAGAATTTTCTAAATTTAGTTTTCTGAATTTGGTCGAATTTTAAATTTTCTTTTCTTTTTCCTTTTCTTTTAATTCCCAAACCTCCAAAACTGCTTTCGGATTCTTCGTCCTTCCTTTCAGGTGGTTTTCCTTTGGTAGGTTATTTCGGTTTTCCTATTTTTGGATTCTGGAAACCCTCCCTTTTCGTTTATATTCAATTCTCACATTGGTTTTACATGACTACATATTTATGGCATACATTTTCTATAAATACATTTAATTTTTTTGCATTTATTCTTCCTAAACTTTGATTTGGTAAATTTTTCTCTATTTAATTTATTTCTTTTATGTATTAACTCTTTAATGAAAATTTTGTAATCGATGCCTTATTACCTTAGCTAATGATTTCTGTTATTACTTATTTAATTAGCCTTTTTATTCTCTTATTTTTATCCTTTTTGTCCCCAAGAATGATTTTAAAATTGCCTTTTCTACTTGAAAAATTTATTAATTCTAAATTTGATTTGGTTAATTATTGGTTATTATTACTGCTTTATTTACTGGTCGATTTTTTCATTAATTTTGAAATTTAAAAGTTTTCCTTTTTTGGTCTAAGTTTTTTTTCTTATAACTTTTTAATTTCTGAATTTATTTTAACTGCCTTTTACTTAACCTTTTCTCCTCTTTCTATTTCACTGAAAATAATCTCCAGTTTAATAATTAAAAAAAATTAACATAGGCTGGCTCTTCAGTGATTTTGCATCAAGCGTTCGACAATGAATTCTCTGCAAGAAAATTCATGTCGAGTCTTGTCTATCCGACTCAGAATACATAACTCAGCCTTGCCTTCTATTACTTTGAATATTGGTTTGGCTTTCGATTTACATTATTTCCCTTTTTAATCTATTTATGCCTTTGTATATATCAATTTTCACTTAATTACTACTAATACACTTTTAATTAACTAATTTTTTTATTACCTTTGGTTTTGTTAAATACAATGTTTTCATTAGGCCTAATTACCTTTGTTAATTAGCCCATTGCGAAAGGCTAATTGGCCGCCGCAGGACGTACACCCGCTTTTATATTGGTTGATTAATTTCGAACTAATGACAAAACAGGTGATTTGAATTAAAAACTTAACATCATTTTAGGTTAGGGCACATTGAACCAAAACACGTTTATTTGCAACCAATTTGGCAAATTTAGAATCTGGTAATTATTCTTCACAACTAAAGGTTCATTTAGATATAGTAAAAGCAAACAAAAGTTTTACTGTTGTCAACATCTTGTGTTATCTACTTATTTAAAGCTAGACGGTAACACTGATTCATTGACATTAATTATTAGGCACTTCCCGTAATCGGACCCCCCTCAACCTTATACTTGAATTAAAGCTCTCGACGAGAAACTTTTGGGAAAATTGCCAGAAGTTGACATTTTTAAATTTTGGAAGCACCTTTTGGGCGGGAAAGATTTTTTAGATTTTTTCATTTTTTCACTTTGAGCGCGTTTTGTAAGAAAACGGAAAGAGATAGCAAAAAATGTTAAATACAAAAGTTGTAGAAAATTTAATTAAAAAAAAAAAACGATTTTCCATCAGATTTAAGATCCAATCATCCATTTAGCCACTATTCATCCGAGAAGGGAGGCTTTGCCCAACGTCTTTAAAGCTAGACGGGTTCACCGATTCACTGACATAAACTATGAGGCACTTCCCATAACCATACCCCCCCTCGACCTCATACTTGAATTAAGCTCTCGACGAGAAACGTTCAGAAAAATTACTAAAAGTTAACATTTTTAATTTTGAAAGCACCTTTTGGGCGGGAAATATTTTTTCAATGTTTTCATTTTTCCACTTTGATCACGTTTTATAAGAAAACGATAAGAGATAGAAAAATTGTTAAATATAAAAGTTGTAGAAAATTAAATTTCAAACAAAGATTTTCCGTCAGATTCAAGATCCAATCATCCATTCAACCGCTATTCACCCGAGAAGGAGCTCCGGCACACAATACTTCAAATTTCCAATGTTAATCTTATGGAGATAATGTTTAATGAGTTTGAGTCAGCTGCCAAATAAAACGGCTGATTTATGCTCGGTCGCCTATGTACAAACGAGCCAAAGATTAACGAGATTCTTTAGCGAATTTTCCAACTGCGAGCGAAGCGAAGCAGCCATCTGAGGCCGAAGGCCGAGGCGGGGTCGGGACGCGAAGCGTCCAGGGGCAGAGCCCTTAGTATATTATATTGTTTCATTTAGTTGGTAATATCAAAGTACAGTATGTTTGCAATGTTGGTTATTTTCATTATTTAATCATTAATGGTGTAATTATTGGAGTTGGTCGTGTCCATTTCGGACTCTGTCTTACATTAACTATGTACAGGTCACCGCTCAATTTCAATTTAGGTGAAAATATCAGAGTATGCAATAAACTGTTTGAATTGGCTTCGCTAAGGGTCACTTCCCGAGTTGGCGTGTGAAGCGAGGCGTGTGAACTACAAGTGAACTATAGTATGTGTATTAAATCGCGTATTTTGCTTCCATGTTTTATCCTATCAAGTATATCTTCCCACAAGTCAAGCTCAATATTTATAAGGAAGTCCCCTAAACCTTTTAAGCATAGACCCAAATGTTCACTTTCTGTTGATTTCAATACTTAATGAAATATTTGCCTTAGGTTTCACTGTTTGTTATTGTAATTGCAAGTCCAGTACACCCTTAACGGCGTGAGTTGTGTGAGTATGCTTCCAGTTCGTAAGCATTTTTTCTGGCTGGGAGTGATGGACGACTGGATACTAAATCATTCAAATAAAAGAATCATCCGATTAAGTCGAACACCAACTCGTACAGTTATTACTCTATTCGATTAAATAACGGGTCGATCTGAAAACACTAGAGTAGGTCGTTGAAAGAATAGTATCACTCGACTTGGATAGCGGCAATTCATTCGACAATCAACTACACTAATTAGTAATGCAATTATTCGTTTGGATACCCACTAACCATTAATTTAATTAACGAATCGATACGGAAACACACGAGTGACTGATAAAATATTTTAGTTGGACAACGAGTCAACTAGTTACTTATATTTCATTCGTAGCATTCGTTATCATTTAAATTATGGTTTGCTTATCTTAATATTGTTTTAACCTCTACACTGCTTGATTTAAAATTAAATAAATGGTACGAGGAACTGGCACATACTTTCCCACAAACATATTTAAATTATTTAAAAAATTCAATGTGACTTCACAATTGTAAGTGGGGTAGGAGAGGTGTTTTATTAAAGAAGGAGATTAACTAATAAATATTATTATTATTATCTAGCGAGAAAACTATTCGATAGATTTCGAACAAATTTGCACCAAACACGTCATTAGGCTTGTATAGATGCACGAAACATGGTTTGGAAAATTTTGAAAAATAATCCCCTTTATGGCAAAAAAAACCCAAAAAATCAGTTATTATTATTAGCTAAACGAGAATTTTTAGAAAGATGTTGTTTTTTGCATATGGTAGGGTAGATTAAGGGCTACTAATAAGCCAAATTTTATCAAAATCGTTGGAGCTGTTTTTTTATTAAAAAAATATAACAGATTTTTTGGGGGTATTTTTTGCCAAAAAGGGGGTTGTTTTTAAAAAAATTTCAAAACCGTTTTTCATGCATCTATACAGGCCTACTTGACATGTCCGGTTCAAATTTGTTTGAAATCGATTGAATAGTTTTCGCTCTAGCTTTCTATACATACAGACAGACATTTTGTAAAAACACTTTTTTTGGACTCAGGGTTTCCCAAAACGGATATTTCCACAAAAATCTCAACATCGATTTTTTGCGATCATTATACTTTCTCTATACTATAGTATAGTGAGAAAGTAAAAATACTATTCGTATAAAAACAATAGTCGTAGTGATGAGCTGGCATAGATTCTTGTCACATGAACATAGGGTTCAGTGTCGTTTGTTATAATTCTGTAAAATAAATTCTGATGCTCGGAAACACGCGATAATACTGGTTCCGAAGCAAGTATTACTCGGTCTTCAGTGCGACGCTCGTAATGACATTCGTATTGGTACGAGCTGTCATAGAAAACTACATTAACCAGACATATTACCCATATACTTTTACCCAATGCCTCTGACGCTGTCACCTGTCGCTGTCACTTTGTTCTTAAGGCTAACTTTACAGACGCATTATCCTTTTATTACACCGTTTATTATTCATCTTGGCAGGCATAGAGAACAAAATAAAGGGGGATAAGATTACTTAAAATAGAAACAATTATTTTCCAAAAATAGAAACTTATATTTTAAACATTGATATTTATTGATGTTGCATCGTGAATGGATGGTAACATTAAATTCATCAAAAGCAATTTTCGACCATGAATGCCTAATCGAAATGAATAGTTGAGTCAACATTTTACAGCAATGCAAAACACTCAAAATATGTGGAGTTTAAAAAAAGTTTCACTTTATAAAAAACTAAGGATGTTTCGCTCATTAACCCTCACCGTGACTTCTGGCGAAGCAAATAAAACTCTGTTATTTTCTTTCTAAATCACGATTGATCAGGACTGATGTACTTGTATCGGGGTGGCGTTATGAGGGTTGCGATGACGATATTTGGGAGTATTTAAAAATTTTGAGTTCACTCATTTTGATTTTTTCATAATTGATTTCGAGTGGTTCAACCAAATATCGTTGTGTGTCATATCATTTGAAAGCTTATTTAATTCTGAATCCAAAAAGAATAATAATTAATATTAAAACAAAAATAGTACAGCAAAATGGGGCAAAATCGGAAAACACGATTTCGTTGTTTTTTGGTCGCCATTTTTAAACGGGTAAAGATATGGATCTGCAAATTTCACCGTTGGTTTTTTCTTGAAATTCTACATCGAAATGATGTATCATATGACCACCTTCCTATTTAAATAAACGGTATCAGTTAACTGACACAAACTTTCTCCCAACTTACTGTAGTCAAAATAATATTGTTTGCATTCATTTTATTTATTACTTTTTAGAACAAAACAAAAAAATAATATTCTACCTACGTCAATCGTATAAAAAAATTATTGTCCTAGGCGGGATTCGATCGCGCGACCTTTGAATTACTGGCCGTGATCGCTACCAAGGTGCTACCCTGTGCGGCCGCCGCCGCGATGCTAGATTGACAACATAAACTTGTTTATTTTTAAACATTTCCCCATAATTATAAAACGCCGAAGTTTTGATAAAAGCGGGTGGTGTCATTTTGTTTGGCATCTTAAGCACTATAAATACTGAAAATTTTATCGAAATCGTTAGAGCCGTTTTTGAGAATTTGCATTTTTGTCGTTTTTTATGGGTTTTTAGGGGTAAATTACCCTTAAAAATTAAAAATTCCAAAAAATTAAAAAAACGCCTGGAGATATTAGGGTTTAGTACCTACATACCAAATTTCATGAAAATTGGACCAATAGTGTCCTCTCTGGTCGTGTATACATTCAGACAGACTGACAGACAGACACCACTCTAAAAACACTTTTTTGGGTTCAGGGAGCACCAAAACAAAAAATTCCACTAAAAATATTTTTGGGTTCAGGGAGCACCAACACAGATAATTGCACTAAACCATTTTTTGGGGTTCTGGGAGCACCAAAACAGATAATTCAACTGAAAATTCAAATTCGAACATTTTTACGAAAACAATACTTTCTCCATAGGTTGGTAGTACTGATTGTGGAAGAGTGAGATGCATGTTTTTGTGCTCTGCGAAAACGTTAATATTCTGTGTGATTAATGAGCAAAACAGTTAAAAAATAAAGTGAAGCAAGTGTCTTGTGAGTTAGTTTATATGAAACGTGAATTGGATACAGTGTCTAAATTTATTTAGTAATATAAAACTTGTTTCAAGTGGTCTGCATGTCGGTGGCTAGGTACGGTAGCGGTACCAACTGTGTAGCCCGAATTAACAATATTATTTGTATAAGATATAGTCTATTCATTGATTCAATAGGCCCTAGTAGTAGATCTCGTTCAGTGCATGCATTTAACAGTGGAAATATTTAAAGTAGTATATGGATAAATCAATTACGGATTATTTTCCTTATAAATCGCAAAAGCGTCAAAGGTCTAACAATTCGATTGAATCAGATAGTGTATACGTAGACAAAAAATCAAAGATGGCCGATGGAAAGGTAGGAGATATGTCTCACAGCGAATTGATGAATGCGTTAGGCGCGCTATTGGACCAAAAATTGTCTAATTTAGCAACTAAGGAAGAAGTGCAATTATTATTGACTGAAATAAATATATTAAAAGAAGAAAACAAAGTGTTGCGAAAAGAAATTGAGCATTTACAGAATAGTGAGAAATCGATTGCCGAGCGGTTTAACGATCTTGAAGGTCACTCTAGGCGTAATAATTAAATTTTTAAGGGCTTATCACACAAGAAAGGCGATAATTGTTGTGAAATAATTAAACAATTTTGTATTAATGTTTTAAAGTTGAGGGAAAACGTTTGGGTGAATAGAGCGCATCCCTTAGGTTTCAGCAATGACAACTCGCCAATTATAGCACATATACCGGATGATAACGATTTAAACTATATAATGAGTAATGCTAAACAATTAAAAGGAACGGGGTTCGTTGTACATAGAGACTATACACGAGATGTTCGGTTTAAAAGGACAAAGTTAATTGCTATTAGGCAAGAAATTGAACGACAAGCTGGAAAGAGACGAATGCCGCTAATATTTGACAAACTGTTAGTGGAAGGGTGTAGTTTCACGTGGACGAACGGGAAAGTTATGGCGGGAAAGACGGACGGAGTATCGAAGTTGAAAGAACTGTTGAACGTAGACTTAGGATGTTTTATTAATGGTTTGGGACTAGAAAAGGATATTTTGGGATCTGGTGAGGAAAGTACAGGACCATTGTATACGAAATGAGGACACATCAGGCACCCAAGCAAGAATACACCATATACCTGGCAGGATAGTAGCACAGCACAGGATACAAATGACTGTATACAAATAGTGGCATATAACATTTGTGGTCTTAAATCTAAGGTCAGAGATTTTAATTTCATTAAATATTTAGAAAATTATGACATAGTAATATTATTAGAAACATTTATTACAAATGATGAAATTGACCTAATAACGAAATATTTATTAAATTTTTATTTTGAAGTTAGTTTTGCAGTCAAAGATAATGTATGTGGGAGGGCTATTGGCGGGTCTGTTGTGGGTATAAATAAAAAATCTTTGTTTTTTAAAAAGATAAATTTTGTAAACCATGAAACCACAGTAATAGACATTGATTTAGGTAATAATAATAATAATTTGTTTGTTGTACCTGTATATTTAAATTGTAATTATTGGGAGCGTGATTTTTCATATCTAAGTGAATTTGTTAAAAAGTTGTCAAACAAACAGTTACTTATATTAGGGGACATGAATGTTAGAATAGCTGATGCACAAACGCTTGATGAATTTTGTAATTTTGATCAATTTCAAGTCGAAATGACTAGATGTTCCAAGGACATGAAAATAAATAAGAGGGGGCGGAAATATCTGGATTTTTGTGAAGATAATGGTCAAATAATCTTAAATGGTAGAACGGAAGGTGATATGACAGGGGAATTCACTTTCTTGAGCACTAGAGGATGTTCCGTAAATGATATAGCATCAATTTCTATGGATAGTGTTAAATTAGTAAAACAATTTTCGGTCGGAACTCAGTTAGTCTCAGATCATTTTCCAATTGAACTGAAAATTTATGTGAAGGGGGTAAGTAGATGTTGTAGCGAGATTGGTTTGCCATTGTTGCCTAAACTGTGTTGGACAGAGCAAGATAAGTGTGGGTATAAAGAAAAAATAAATAAATCGGGTGTGGATAGCTTAAGTATATCGAACGATGCGCAAGCTATGATAAATGAGTTGACAGACTGCATAAAGAGGGCCGCCTATAAGAAGGTGTCGACAACGGTAAGGAAGAAAGCCAATGAGCCAAAGCAGCCGTGGTTTGATAGGGATTGTGCTGTAGCCAGGGGGCGGGTTTTCAAACTCCTAAATTTATTTAGAAGTAATAGTAATAGTTATACTAAAGCCTTGTATATTGGTGTAAGGAATAAGTTTAAAAATTTATGTTTATGTAAGCGAAAAACATATAATGAAGAGATTGCTTTTAAATTTATGTTGGCAAAAGACACAAAGGGGTTGTGGGAGGTAATAAACAGCTTTAGAAAACGAACTAAATTAGTAGGGGCAACGATTGCGGTCGAGGATTGGGTAAATCACTTTAAAGCACTACTAGACCCCCCTCTCATCTCAACTCCTGTAGTTTGGGTGGAACCTTTTGTTACAAATGAACGACTTGATTCAGGCTTTACCTTGGTTGAACTACAAAGAGTTTTAAAAAAGGCCAAAGACAATAAAGCACCCGGATACGATAGAGTTCCATATGAATTTTTCAAGAATGGTTCGGAAATGTTTTTTAACCACCTACTAAAGATGTTTAATAAGATATTTGAAACTGGCAACATACCAGAATCATTTAAAAAATCCATAATTTATCCATTATTTAAAAAAGGAGATATTAACAACGTCAACAACTATCGTGGCATTTCTTTTATAGATGCGGTGGCAAAATTATTTACTGGATTAGTTTTGGGGCGTATTGAAGGGTGGGTAGAAGAGGAAAAGAAACTAGATGAGTGCCAGGCAGGGTTCCGTAAGGGTTATTCTACGACAGACAATATATTTTCTTTGATGAGTATGGTTCATTTAAAAACATTAAACAAGAAGGGAAAACTATATTCTTTTTTTGTAGATTTTTCATCCGCATTTGATACTATCAATAGAGAAGCATTATTTTACAAGTTATCCACTTATGGTTTCTCATACAGAATATTAAAAGTTATTAAAAATCTGTATAGTGATACTGCATCGGGTGTTTGGTGTGGTGACGGAGTGTCTGAAGCGTTTGTAACTCAAAAGGGTTTAAGGCAGGGATGTCTACTTAGTCCGTTATTGTTTTCACTTTTTATAAATGATATTGAGGAAATTTTGGGAGGTGGTTGTGTTTTTGGGGAACGTCGCGTACGAGTTTTAATGTATGCCGACGACATTGTGTTGGTGGCTCCTACATCGGTAACCTTACAACAGATGATTGATAATTTGCAGGTATATTGCGAAACGTGGAACTTAAATGTTAATTTAAATAAGTCGAAAATAATGGTCTTCAGAAAAGGAGGTAGGTTGGGGGTGAAGGATAAATGGTTTTATAAAGGATGTGAAATTGAATGCGTCAATAATTATAAGTATTTAGGAGTAACTTTGACTCCAACACTCTCTTTGCAGACGCATCTCTCCCGGAAATTGACGGCTGCTAAAGCGACAGTTTGCGGAACGTGGAGTAGCTTAATGGTGAACAAACGTATTCCTTTGAAAGCGAAATGGTCGTGCTTTAACGCGGTACAGAGAGCGATCATTTGTTACGCAGCTCAAGTATGGGGCTATAGACAATATGAACGCGTGGAGCAGCTTTTAAAGTTCTTTGTCAAACGTCTTTTTCAGTTGCCCGAAAATACACCCAATTATGTTTTGTATTTGGAGTTCAATTTGGATAGGTTGTTTTGTTTTACTTTGAGCCTGCATATAAAGTATATTTTAAAAGTATTAAAGTTGCCTTGCGATAGGCTGCCTAATTTGTTTGCTAGGGAAATAATAAACGCCAATTTGTTTTGGTATAAAGAATGGAACATAATGGCGAATACGTACTCTGTATCTTTTACCCAGGGTCTCAATGGGACAAAAGAATGGAAATGTCAAATGTTTGGATTAGTGGAAGCGATAAGACTTCGACATAAACAAGAAAATATTCAGGCTCGTGCTAGGTCTACGTCTCATACTATTTACAAATCTTTAAATATAAATAACAACTCTTATCTAGATAATGATGTTTGGATAGTACGTAATGTAATTAAATGTAGAGCAGAACTGCTGTATTTGAACGGCAGGCCTTGGGTGGAGGGGATAAATCACAACTGTTCGCTCTGTAATTTGAAAGCTAAAGAAGACAGTTTCCATTTTTTAGCGATTTGTCCGATCTTGGGAACAATTAGGAAACGGTATTTTGGGAAATTAGAGTTGAGTTGGGAGGAGTTACTTAACCAGCTAAACGGGGAAAATTGGAAGTATCTTGCTCTTTACGTGCAACAGACTTGGCAATATAGATGGGAATTAATCCGCGAATTTAATTATTAACGTTATGTATTTATATGTGTATTTGTTTTCATGTCTTTGTTTCTCCCCCTCAATCATTTGTTTATATTATTTATGTTGTTGTATGTCTTTATCTTAAAAATGTAGTAGACATAAGAATAATGTGAGATGTTACCAACCTGGCAGACGGTTATAAAAAACCAGTGCCATTTAATGCAGGCATGTATACTTTTTTTGTACATTTCGAATTACAAATAAAGCATTGTTATTATATATATATATATATTATATATATTATATATTATATTACTTTCTCCATATACTACGTATAGGGTGGAGAAAGTAAAAAGCAAAGTTACATTCAAAATGGCGGATAATTTTTTTGAAATCTTAATAAAATAGTATTTTTACATGGAGTAGGTACCTTAATCACATCTACCTTAAAATTTTCCTTATATACGAAATATTAAACCGTCTCAAGACTTAATTGTCACCCTGTATATATATATTTTTTTTTACAGGACTGGAATTAAGAAATAATTATTGTTCTTGATAATCTTTCTTCTAAACTTTCTTTCCCGTTAAGATGTTGTATGAAGGGGATGAGTTTTAAGAAACTAATTTTATAAATACTTTTGCACAGTCTCCAAAGTTCGTTGTTTATAGCCTGAAGACAGATAGACTAAAAGTATTGAAAAGTTTTGCTTTAAACTAAAGTAATCTTTCTTTCTCTTCTATTATCGCTTTTTCTCTCCCTCTTTCTCTCGCTGCTACCGCTCCCTGTGATAAGACCTCTAGACTGCGCCGTATAAATTATGTTTATAGTAAACCACGATCGTAAATTTACCTCGGAATGATAAAACGGTCGCTATTAGAAAATGTAACTTTACTTATACAGGGTGGTTATAAAGTCACTTCCCCACTTAACCTCCCACTTCCCAATTTTACTCCTCCATCTTAGAAAATTTTGTAAAAAATCAAATTTACGAAATCGATTTGGAAGCAATTTATTAGGTCAAACACGTTCAAATAAACATTTTTTGTCTCTTGAAATGTTTTCTAAAAACTCTTCCGTTTCGAGATATTAGCAACTTTATGTCGATTTATTTCAACACGTTTAGGGCCGTCATTTTGTTTTGGGTGGTCCGATTTTTATTTTCTTTGTGTCATTTTCCTAGTCTTAAATAGACCTTTAAAATGAGGTATCACATGACCATACCACCCATTTAAAAATTTTGAGTTGCCCCCAAAATCCCCCATTTTTAGGAGACACTCAAAATTTCCGATTGCTTCAAAAGATACTTTGGGTTAAGTTAGTATCGTTCCCGAAAGGATATTTCTTTGTTTTAACAAACACAAAAGTTAAAGGGGGGGGGGGAGTGACTTTATAACCACCCTGTATATTTGGAAAATAACAAACCAAAAAATCTTATTTATTCTACCAGAGGAACCCCTTGAGCTCACTCCGCTCATTCAGTTGTGACGTAATTAACTTAATGTATTGTACTAGGTGGAAGGAAAGTAATGTGCCATAAGAAACCGGCAGACTTAAATTTGAGTAAAAACCCTCAATATGATATTTATAGTTCCTACATTATAGTTCCTAATATAGTTCGAAGTAATATAATTCTTGAATTGAAAATCTATGTCAACTTTTGAACTTAAATAATTTGTTTCCTTTTACTTTCTCACAGTACTATAGTATAGAGAAATTATAGTGATCGCAAAAAAATCGATGTTGAGATTTTTGTGGAAATATCCGTTATGGGACCCCCTGAGTCCAAAAAAGTGGGTTTTACAAAATGTCTGTCAGTATTTCTGTATATTTTGTTCGTGTTTGCTTTTATTTTGCTAACCTGATCTGAAACAGCTGTTGGTTGTGAAGAATAATTAACTGATACATTTTTAATGGTAATTGCAGCAGCCGCCAATGCAGTATCTTCTGAAACACTAATTTTACTTTCTCACTATACTATAGTATAGAGAAAGTATAGTGATCGCAAAAAAAATCGATGTTGAGATCTTTGTAGAAATATCCATTTAGGCCCCCCCCCCCCCCGTGTCTAAAAAAGTGGTTTTTACAAAATGTCTGTCTGTCTGTATGTATACAAAGCTAGACCGAAAATTATTAGATCGATTTCAAACAATTTGGCACGAGACATTTCAAGTAGGCCTGTAAAGATGCACGAAAAACGGTTTTGAAAAATTTGAAAAACAACCCTCTTTTTGGCCAAAAAACCCCCAAAAATCGTTTACTATTTTTTAAATAAAAAACCGATTCTAACGATTTTGATAAAATTTTGCTTATTTGTAGCCTTTAATGTACCTTACCATATGCGAAAAACAGCATCTTTCTAAAAATTCTCGTTTAGCTAATAATAAAAATAATAACTGATTTTGGGGGTTTTTTGGCCATAAAAGGAGTTGTTTTTCAAAATTTTCCAAAACCATTTTTCGTGCATACATACAGACCTGATTGACGTGTTTTGTGCAAGTTTGTTCGAAATCGATCTAATAGTTTTCTCTCTAGATAATAATAATAATTATTATTAGTTAATCTCATACTTTAATAAATCACCTCTCCTACCCCGTCTACAATTATGAAGTCACAGTGAATCTGTTTAATAATTTAAATATGTTTGTGAGAAGGTATGTGTCACTTCCAGGTACCGTTTATTTCTTAAGCGTGTGTAGTAGCCTAACTATATTAGAGTAAAGGCATTCATCATAAGTGAGTGGCACCACTTTGAACATTTTATATCGTAATTATTTCATATATTTTGTTGTTAGTGAAGTTTTACTTTCAGAATTTCAAGATTTTTTTTGTTAACCTTCCGAGTTTATTTTATATTGCTGCTGGAATTTGTCGCCTACTAAACGAGATAGAATTAATCCCCCAAAACGGTTTGTTTCAAAGCTTGTACAATATAGTAGTTCCGGTACGATTTGATCCGTCCCAGTTCTAAAATTGGCTAAGAAAATAGACTCTAAATAAGAATGTTGGCAATTCACTGATCACTTATCAATCTGTGTGGACCTCTTGCGAGCATTAAAAACAATACTTCCAATTACAAACAAACTTCCTAAGCTTCACACAAATTTAATTAAAATTAAAAATTTAATTTTAAAAACTAATTACTAGGAGACATTAGGAAGATATGATAAAATTCACTTATAATTGCTTGCTCCAAATTTGGTGTACAATCACCAAGATTTGCTTTGCAAATGACTTCTTTTCCACCGTGGTAGTTAGATTTACTTATACGTATAAATTAGCAGGAATAGTTTACCAATACGCTTAAGATAAATAGTTGAACTATTTAGTTTGGTGAAGCCCTATTCTCCGGTTTGAGTTCAAATTTTGTTAATTCTTCTCTTCCGAAACTACTCGACCGATTTTGATAAACAATCTACATGGTTTGATTGACGCATCACTTCAATTTCAAGTTGATATCTGTTTTCTACAAAAGTTATTCAGGTTTGTCAAAAATGTCTGCACGTGCCCTGCACTGTAAAGGCCTACTCTTAGCTGTTCGTCCAGCTCACCTCCGGTATCCCCCCCCCCTTTAAGTACACCGCTTGACCAACTATAATCATCTACATCTTGAAAACTGCGCTCACAATCAAGCCTACAGAAAAGCCGATAGTTTTTTTATCTATCGCTATGTGGCTGAACTTGACTTTTATGCGTGTAAGAATTAGTAATTTCGTATATTATGTAAAGCTGGCCATTTCCAGTTTTCGCAAAGATTTTACTGTCTCTACATCTTGATTTCGGCTAGCTTTATACCCCATGATGCTAACCCCTAAAACCTTTGGGTGCAAACCCAATCCCATGTCCAAGCAAGCATGTGGGTAACGGGCGGCACCCCTCTGTACTGATATGGGGTAAGGTAAGCACGTAAGTGCTGCCTGCTGATCACTCGTTCGCCGGGGCTTGGAAAACCACCGACGAGGACCTGCGGAGAATGTCTTGTACTTCTTGTACACAGGAAATGGGACGATATCAAGGAGATCTGAAAACCATTGGGATTCCACGGGGTGGTCCGGTGACCTGAAAGATATCTCTGAAACCGTAGCTGGATTTTTCTAGCGGGCCAGTAGCCAGTCTTGGCCTTATAGTGGTGGACGTGTTACTTCGGTCTCTCGGCATACATACTGGTACCACGGGGCTAGGGAGCCCTGCTGGAGGTTTAGACCTTCAGTACCCTAGCAACTGAGGTTGGACTCGTGGGGGCAGTGTCGCTGCTGCTAGAAGAAAATGTTACACCCTTTACAGTCTATGCAAGAGTGGGTGTTGGTGAAGAGCCCTTTGGGACCAAATGCGCCGCACAACTTGTGTTCTTCTTTAGTATTCTGTCTCTACAGTAAAGCAACCAATTGCAATTAACAAAACTGTCAAATTTTCTTTTACTTGAGTTAACTTTATAATTTTCATGTCTCAAAAAAGAAGATCAGCCAGATGACGTCAGACTTGTAATGCAGAGAGGTCGCCGTGAGAATGATTTAATCACTAACGAAACTGTTGAAAATTTCTCTCAGTTAAATAAAGAACAAATTAAACGCGAGGCTTCGCCTTTTTAGCCTCCGACCGTCTCTAGTTCAACAATTTCTAAAGGGTTCTCAGGGCAATGAATATTTCACAAAAGTATTACAGATTTTGCTATTTCATTAGTTGCTTCAGTCTCGGATATATTTTCCAACGAATGTATTCATTTTCTTTTGGTTAAATAACTTCTTTTTATTATTTATTTCTGTTTAAATTCTAAAAGTAGTATTCCTTGAATATAATGTAATAATGATTCAGGTCAAATGGTGTTTACATTTTAAACTTTGATAAGAATTTTGAATTCTATTGGATTGTTAGTTTACAGGTTAAATCGTCAGTTGTTTTTAAAGTTTTCAACTATAATATTATATTGTTATACTGATGGATCCAAGAAGCTGTGCCCTCGTATTTATTTCTTCGTTCACATATAAACTATAAATAAATGTTCTCCTAAAGCAAACATTAAATTTGATGAAGAACTACAGAAATATTTGAAAACAAATATTGGTAAAGGTGACAGCTGATGAACAGAGAATATATCTTGATCCTACCCATAAGGACTAATCGTTGACGATTTCTGTCTGACGTGATTAAAGCAAATTGAGTTTATATGTTTTAGGATTTTAACCAACTATTTCTGTAATTGGTCTACTCACGAATGCGCTGCGTGTGTGTACGAAATTTGTTAATAGAATTTGTTTGCACCTCAGCCTCCAGCCTCGGCTTACGAGTTGTTTCGTTCCGATCTCAGCGGGAAATCTCGCTTAGCGAGTTTGC
>JAGFPH010007658.1:33346-63302 GCA_018207615.1 Philaenus spumarius | reverse complement strand
TTATGTATGTTATTGTGATTGTGCTAATTCAAATAAAATGTCAATAACCATTTTTAAGAAGTCAAATTTATTATTTTTTAACCTATTGACCGCTTAGAGTTGTCACAATTGTACCAGTGTCTTCGCGTGTGGGAGCGAGGGTCGATTTTATGGTCTAGAATCCTTGGATGTTTGGACCGACTATAAACACATTTTGCAGGTGCCATTTATTTTTGTACTGCATTGACCTTTCCAATAATAGTCACAATATAGGGGTTACCATTTAAAAAATTAAACTTGTCCCATTTACCTCCCCTTTTTCAAAAGGGGCGATATTTTAAACAGAAGGAAAAGAGTTATAATAGGTGTGGTAGAGGTTTTAAGATTGTAAATTGTAAAAATGTAAAATTGTAAACATACAATAATTATAAAAATGTAAAATTGTAAAATATTTGTAAATATATAAAATTAAAAAAGGAAACAATGAAAATATTAAAAATTTCAAAAAATGAATAATTATGTTATTTGTCACAGTAAATGATTTATTAAACATCTCAGTTCTAAGCCTGGATATATACAATCGAGTGATCTTTCAAATAAGAACAAACATATCCCGTAATAATAGCAAATAAAATTGTACGCTTCTGCTATCTTTCCATTCAAAATGTATTCTTTTCTACAACCCATCAGGGACGTCTTCAGATCGTTAATCGGAAAATAATCCGATTTTGTTTTAGCTAAAAGTGAACTTTCTGTTTAAAGACTGAGAATGAAACAATGACTTTTGATTAAGTTTTAGCAACCAACCGAAAACTTCTCTTTGAAACCTACTTTGATTTGTTGCAATCAACGCAAAGAGTTCGCGATGCCATCTCAGCATAGGGGCCAGTTATAGCGTTATTTTGTTTACAAGTCTGGCACACGCATATCGCTCGATCATCTGATTTAGCCGACTTGGCAAAGAATGAGTTTCCTTGCTATTATATATAGCAATATATGAGACAAACAAATTTGTGGGTTATTTTATTGTGAAGAATAGAAAGCAACCGTAAAAAATCACAGGCAGATAAAAATACTTTTATACAATAAATAAAGTATGCAAAACAAGTCGGGGACCAGGTAACTAGTCATATACCGTCGCCTTGGAAGTGAACAAACCACCGTTTGCTTTACATCATCCGTCCTATCAACTAACCACAATATATAAATAGACTATGTAGGATTTTCTGATCATGGAAACACCTTGCTGTCCACTCGGCTAAGGCTTGCCCTCGAAAACCGGAAAAATTAATAGCTCATAGTAGTTACATTATGTGCGAGAAGTAAATTTAGAGAGCTGACATAACAATAGCTAGAGGTAAAGAATACTGTCATATCGCATACTTCACCCCATTTCCATTGGCTATTATATTCCACTAGTAAGCCCCCGTGGGAAATCACAGGCAGATTAATTAGATACACATCAGAAATACATAATTTATGGTAAATGTGTACAATTACAACGATTATTAAACTGTTGGGCTATTTGTTAAAATTTTGAATTTTTATACATTATTATATTAGGATTATACCAAAATAAAGATAAAAATATTTTCTTTTAATGGCTTTTTATTTCATAATGGTATATCAAATGATTTAGAAGTTATTAAAACTACAATTGTACAATTAAGAAATTGATAATTTAATATGTTTACATGTTATACGAAGATGTATGAATGTTTCCGAAGTTAAACGAATGGATATTTTCTTCTTTAAATTTGTATAAATGAATATATATTGATGATAACAGGTTGTACGAGGCTTGTCCAGAAAGTAAGTACAGTACAAGTACCGTTTCCGTTTCGTTCTACCTCCGGCACAGCGCTAGCGAATATGTTCCGCGCATGCGCTCTAGTCTCCTTGGTTCGTTGTTGAACAGCTGACGCAATTACGGCAAAATTTTGTTGTGTTTACATTAGTTAGTGTGCAACTGTGCACTCAAAATGTTTAAAACAATTTCTGATCCCGCGGACTGTGAAGTGCGTTCTGTAATACGATTTTTGAACGCAAGGAACACGGAGCATGCTGAAATTCATCGTCAATTTGAATAAGTTTATCGATAAAAAGTTATCAGTGATGGAATGGTAAGAAAATGGGTTCGGCAATTCAACGATGGGCGAACCAATGTTCATGACGAGGCTCGCAGCGGGCGGCCATCGGTTGTGAGTGATGAATTGGTTGAAAAAGTGAATGAGAAAATTCGTGGAAACAGACGTTTCACCATAAGAATGCTTTCTGATGAATTCCCACAAATTTCGAAATATATTTTGCATGAGATCGTGGTTCATCGCTTGAATTATCGCAAGTTGTGTTCCCGTTGGGTTCCGAAAATGCTTACGGATGAACACAAAAAGATGCGACTTGGCAGTGCATTGACTTTTCTCACCCGTTACAGTGATGAAGGAGACAAATTCTTAAACAAGATTGTTACAGGTGATAAAACTTGGGTTTGTCATGTCACTCCAGAGTCCAAACAACAGTCAATAGAGTTTAGACACTCACGATCCCCGAAAAAACAAATTTCAAAACTACTTTGTCGACAAGAAAAATCATGTGCACTGTGTTCTGGGACAGAAAGGGCATTCTGCTTGTTGATTTTCAACCGAGATGGGAAACAATCAATGCGGAACGATATTGTGATACACTGAGAAAACGTCGGCGCGCGATTCAGAACAAAAGACGTGGAATGCTTAGTGAAGGCATTGTGTTGATCCATGACAATGCACGTCCCTATTCTGCTGGTACCACTCAAAACCTTATTCAAGAATTTGGTTGGGAGCAATGTGACCATCCGCCGTACAGCCCTGATCTGGCACCTTCTGAATTCCACTTATTTTTGCACTTGAAGCGGGATTTCGGAGGGCGCCGCTTTGGCAGCGACGACGACGCTGAAGACGGTGTGCGGCAATGGCTCTCGTCAATGGCGGCATCTTACTACGAAGAGGGAATAGAAAAGTTGGTTCCTTGCTAAGACAAATGTCTAAACTATTTTGGAAACTATGTAGAAAAATAGTTTAAGATATCCTCTTTCTTGTAGAAATAAATTGTGTTGGAAAACAATTGTGTATATGTCTTTTTCCGAAAACGGTATTTACTTTCTGGACAAGCCTAATTTTTATATTCATTTTATAACCTCTAAGCAAATATTATAAGTATTAAAGCCTACATTAGTTCTACTGGGGGGATTCAGAACTATACGGCAATGCCTCGGTAGCTCATTCTATAGGTCTAAATATGGAAAAAAAATCATATAAACATAGGCCCGAAAACGCTTCTTTTTCTAAATATCCGCTATTTTTTTTACAAAATAATTCATATCTAGAGAAATGTTTGACTGATTGTGTTCAAACTTGGCATGAAGTTTAACCTAACGATGATCTATCTGAAGAAAAATAAGCGACTATATCCAATCATACGTTTCAAAATGGCGGCTGTTTGAAAATTTCAAACCTAAATTACTTAAAACCCGTGCAGTTTAACAAAAAATTTCAAGACACCTTTTTTATAGCTCTTTTGATTCTCCATCGGATGGTGTAATTGTCAAAACAATCGAATGAAGAATAATAGTTAAGTTATGTGTAATAATCGGTTTGTTCTACCCGGCGTCCTACACCAACACAATAAACAACAACAATATTGTATGCAGTGGCGTAACAAGCGGGTGGCAGGGGTTAACTGTACACATGACCTTGTACATCAGGATTGGTATTTGTATAGCCGTATACAAAGTGCGTCAACTTATGACCCTGATGGAGTGGCTCAAAACACTTTTTATAAGTGCCGGATTAACAAAATTTGGGGACCTGCAAGATGGTTTAGTTTAGCATCTCTCCATTTCTAATCTCAGATTGTATGCGTGCACTCAAGCGACTAACAATGTGTTTCATCACAATAATGTTGTGTTTGTGCTCATGCTTGAAGGTAGAGTTTAAACATTTAATACAACTAATTGTGTACTAATTTAGGATTCTGATAGTAAATATGTTTGAAGGGAAAAACTCACACAACTCATGATTAAACACGTTCATAGAAAATTAAAGACTTTCATTTTTTATTACTGACACGGTTTATTACGAACTTAGAAATAATTGGAATTCGATTGAATAAAAATTATAATTTTTCCGTCGCATGATAAATTATTCATGAACGTAATTGTTCAATATGATTTCACTTTTTAAATTCTTCGACAATTAGTTAATTATATGGTTCAGTAAAATTATCTCCAGGACCTCGGGGTATAATTACGTTACGTAACGCTTTCCTTTATGCAAATGTCATCGAACGGGCTAATTGCGATTTAATAAGGCTAACAAAGTTGGTCTCAATTTGGGGCCATTGTTTCTTTCTTAACTGATCAGAACAGCAATGTGTAATGCCAAAGGTAAACATAACGGCGCACCTCTAGGTTGGGTATTGTGAATACACTGTTACCATAATCAATTATTGCTCTGTCGCTTTCATAACATTACTGACCCAAGTAAAATTTTAATTTATGTTATAATTGAAAAGTAATGTTTATACTTATCATAGAATGATTTCAACGAAGGCCAGAAAGTTGGCAGTTTATTATTTTTGTTTATACATTACAACGACACGTCCTTGTGGCTCAGAGGATAGCGTACCTGATTTTAAGGCAAAGATACCCCTCCATGCTTTCATCCTATTATATTATAATTCAAACATATTACGAATTCTTCATGTATCTATCTTAATTCTTGTACAATAATAGTATTTACGTATTTCATCAGGATTGAACAAGTTACTATTTAATCAAATAACTGATATTATCTGTCCTTGACTAACGTCAGGTATTTTCTTCTTCTTTTCTATTTAATCTCGCGAAAAGATTTATTATCAAGCTAATTATTTATTCATCGGATGTTTGATCAGTCATACAATCGCATAGGAATTCAGGATTAGTACTGTAATTGCGTACTTGACAGAATAAAACTGAACACTGAATCTCACAACTAATGATACGTTTATTTACTCAAACGCAATCAACGACAATGCCGCCTTCTTCGGTGATGCACAAGCTACAACAATCAAACTATAAACTAACAACCAATGCTAATTAGTAAATTAACATAAGTTCCCGCTTCTGTACTTTTGGTCCGACATATTTCCAATTTAAATAATTTGAAGCTTAAACATGTTTTCTGTTGTTTGATTTTTACAAAGTCCGATTCGTTCAGCAATTTTTTTCTGCAAATCGGGTTTTCTGAATAATTGAAGTTTTTATTAATTTAAACGATTTTCTTAAATCATCAAATCTGAAGTAAAAATTGTTAACCAGATAAGTTTTTTACGTTTAACATTAGGGACTCTTACGCGCAATTCATTCATCAAAATTTGTTTCGGATAAATACGGTTATCCGGATAATCGGGGATTTTATAAGTTATAACGTTTTAGTTTGTTAACCGTCAAATCTGTAATAGAAATTATTAACCAGAAACGTGTTCGTTTAACATTACTTTAGCTGCGATTCGTCTAGTACAATTTGTTTCGGATGAATAGGATTTTGCGGATAATCTGGAATTTTATTAATTATAACGTTTTAGTTTTTTAACCATCAAATCTGAAATAAAAATTATTAACCAGAAACTTTTTTAAGATTTACATTACTCTTAGCTGCGAATCGTTGAGTAAAACTTAAATTGTTTATAGATAAACCGAATTTAGCTGATAATCGGAGTTTTTATTAATTTTAACATTTTCTTGTTTTAACCATCAAATCTGTAATAAAAATTACTAGCTGACCCGTGCGAAATATTCGCATTCTAACTTAGTTAAATCCCACTTAATTAAAGTACCGTATATTTAGTATCGTATAGTGCGTATATTAATTAAAAATAGCAATGTAGTGGCGTAACGGCAGCTCTCCAGCTGGGTATTGTTATCATCAGTGTTGCCAACGCCAGGAAAATATCCCTACAACTTACTTGATTTTACATCACTGTTACTTTCGGATTCTTTATTTCTTCTTTTTGTATTTTTTTTCGTATAATTGTATTTTGTATATTTTTCCGGTGTAGCGGTTAAGGAAAGCTTTAAAATGATGCCTCATTCATGTAATTTGATGATGTATTAAGGAAGTTATGGCGTACCGACAAAAAAATGGCCTTGAGAAATAATATATGTGATTAATCAGAAACGTATTTACGTTTAACATAGGCGCTACTCTTAGCTGCGATTCGTCCAGTACAATTCGTTTCGGATAATCGAATTTTTCTGATAATCGGGGTTTCTATTAATTATAAAGTTTTCGTTTTTTAACCATCATATCTGAATTAGAGATTACTAACCAGAAATGTGTTTATGTTTTACTCTTAGCTGCGAATCGTTAAGCAAAATTTGTTTCGAATTTTGCTGATAATCGGGGGTTTTTAGTAGTTATAAAGTTTTTGTTTTTAACTCTCAAATCTGTAATAAAAGTTATTAACCAGAAACGTGTTTACTTTTGACTTTAGTAGGCCTATATTCTTAGCTGCGATTCGTCCAGTACAATTTGTTTCGGATAGTCGGATTTTGCGTGTAATCACTGTTTTTATTAACTGTAACGTTTTTACGTTTAACATTACTCTTAGCTGCGATTCGTTCAGTACAATGTAAGTCGGAAAATCGGATGAATCGGATTTTTCGGGCAATCAGGGTTTTTATTCATTATTATAACGTTTTAGTTTTTTTAACCATAAAATCTGAAATAAAGTGATTAACCAGAAACGTTTTTACGATTACCATTACCCTTAGGTTCGATCCGTCCAGGTAAATTTGTTTATGATGCATCGGATTTTCCTGATAATCGGGGATTTTTATTAATTTAAACGTTTGTATTTCTTAACCGGCAAGTTCGACATTACTTTTGTATTAAAATTAATTATAGACAACTTAAAAAATTACCTATGCATTTATAGAGAAATTAAACATCTTTTCTATTTGTGTAGTTTATGTGTGAGTGGAAAAAACTTCAGATACGAACAAATTATTATTTTCATTTGTAGACAATTGTAACAGATAAACAGGATGTTCCTAAAAACGAATTAGTTTAACTGAATTTGAATCATTGCATTTTGTAATTTGAATGTTATGGTAAAACAAGGATGAATCATTTCTGCTTATCTTAATGAGGTAAGAACATCATTAATCACAATTTTACAAGTTAATCTCTAATAGGTCTACAAACTGTTGTCACACTTTCTCTTAAATTAAAACGTATCAGATTCACAATTAGGCCGCAAATAAACAGTAGCCGACCTAACGAATAACAATAGGTTTCAACACGAACACCTTTATTAAAAACAAGTCCAACCGCGTTTCCTGACCTACCAAACGGCATTCCGATATGTCTTGCAGAATAAAATCGGTCAGACTTAATTAGAATATCCCCGATAAGTAACTCTAGACGGGTTAATAAATGCAAATCTATATTAATTCGAGTCAATCTAAAACTAATACAAATTTGTAATTTGCTTAAATTATACACATTATGCTACTGAAACCAATTACAAATTATATTGCTAGCGAACCTCGGGACTTGTACAATAAAGCTATCTTGCTCACTTACACTTGTTTCTAATAGCACAAGTAATTTAAGGTTTAATGACTGTTTTAGCTGCAGTAAAATGTTTTGTTTTTATAGCTGGAGTGCGACCAATTGATTGTATGAATATTTTGTTGAGTTGTTGAAGTATAGAACGGCAAAAACACCACAGCAATATCATAGAATACGGTTGAATTATTGTTGATTATGTATTCAAATATAGAATCTCCTGAAAAATAAACGGTACCAGGAACTGGCACATACTTTCTCACAAACATATTTAAATTACTAAACAGATTCACTGCGACTTCATAATTGTAGGTGGGGTAGGAGAGGTGATATTAAAGTAGGAGATTAACTAATAAATGTTATTATTATTAGCTAGAGAGAAAACTATTCGATCGATTTCGAACAAATTTGCACCAAACACGTCAATTAAGCCTGTATAGACGCACAAAAAAATTCTGAAAATTTTTGAAAAACAACCCCCTTTATGGCGAAAAAAAACCCCCAAATTAGTTATTATTATTAGGTAACAAAGAATTTTTAGAAAGATGCTGTTTTTTCCATATGGTAGGGTACATTAAAGGCTACAAATAAGCCAAATTTGATCAAAATCGTTAGAGCCGTTTGTTTATAAAAAAAATAATAACTGATTTTTTGTGGGTTTTTAGCCAAAAAGGGGGTTGTTTTTCAAAATGTTTCAAAACCTTTTTTCCAAAACAGATATTTCCACTAAAAATTCAAATTCGAAAATTTGGACGAAAACAATACTTTCTCCATATACTACGTATAGTGGGGAGAAAGTAATAGAGTAGAGATCCGAATACGAATGACATTGAGGCAGTTGAGACTAGATCGGCCATCTTAGCTGTGGCAAGTTCTCCCGTCGCCGCATTTTCATCCGTACTCGAGTTAAAGAAAGCGATTTATTTGTGAATTGTTTGTGACCATTCAATAAACCTGCAACTTTGCAGGTTTATACTGCAATGGTTCCTATTTTTCAACATTATTGAACTAAGTAAATAATTAAAATGCCATGAAAAAGTTAGTAAGCGATGACTTATTTTATTTTTTGGTGAGAGAAGTTTCGTCTGCGTAAAAGTTGGAGGCAATGAGTTGAAATTTTACATTGTGTATTTTTTTTGTTTTTTTTTTTTGTTTTGTTTGTTTGAAAAGAACATATATTTTTGTAGTTTTGACATTAAATGTAAACCATTTTTTATCTGGGAGCTGCGCAACTACCAGTGTGGCTTGTGCGCTTGTCAGCCAGTGGTTAATTTTAAACGTGTTAAATTGTTTATACAAAATAACTTAAGTGTACAAGAACTATTCAGATTTAACTGTAAATATATTTGTACTATTGCGTTAGCACACTATTATAGGGAGTGCCGCCGTCTTGGTTGTGGCGCCGCAGCCTGCATGCCCACTCTATTCTTATTTAGTGCTCTGTGATGCACCTCGATCTAAGAAATACTATAGACTGGCAATGTCGCGCAAGGCTTGAAGCCGATTCACCTATGAGTGGTGGGGATGGAAACGTCTCACTCCCGCTACTTCCGAGCGTCAGTGTTATTGTAAGAACAGTTAGCAACGTTGTGATTTATGATGCAGATTGTAGGTTTTTTAAGTGAACAAATTAGGGAAAAAAGGTTTTTATAGGTTTGCAGACTAGTTTTTATAGTATTTCAGTAAATAATTAGTATGATTAGTAATTACTAGTAGTTCTGTGAACAGTAGACCTCGCTCGTTAAAACAACAAATGTGGTTTTGAGTTTAGGTTAAAAATAGTGTGCCAGTAAGGAAGTAAGCACAAGATTTAGTCTGCGAAACATTATTTTACAATTTCCGCGATTCCGGGATTTCTAGTTCTCGTTTTTTTTCTTTTCTTGAGCTTTAACTGCTGAAGATTTTCTTTTAGAGGCATTGTGTTTTATTTAGGTTAATAATGCGTAAGATAGCTAAAAACATCACGTTATAGAGGGAAAACATATAGTTAAATATTTACATACTTAAATAACTAAAACTTAACAATGTATTTACAGTTCCATAACTTCCATATCATATTCCAATATTAGAAACAATGAAAACAAACGATGTTAAAACGTCGTGAGAGTGATCTCAACTTTATTCTCAACCCATGTACCAACACTTCCCACGGTGTCCAACGGTCATTTTTTGTATGTCTTTTATCACCGAGCGGTTTCATTTGTTTCATCTCATTTTGTAATTCAAGTAAAGCTAAGTCAAATGCTTTTATGAAATTTACAAGTATTCAGTTTAATTCTTTGATTTATTCTCTACACTTTCTTATCCCTTACACTTTCTTATTATTATATGCCATTTTTTGCAAAGGATATATTCCTAAATTACTATTCAAAACAGGCCTAGTTTTGTTAGCAGTCTTGTAGTAGGAACATAAAAACTGGTGTTTTCAAAATAAGAAATTTGAAATTGATAAATATTTTTATATAATTCTATTTAGAACTAAATTACGAAACGTTTTTACATTTATGAAAAAAATTACAATAATTTTTACTACTTTTTATGTAGGCCTAAAGTTGAACTTTTTCCTTTCGTTACTGAACATGCTAATAACTAATAAATGTTTCTTGATCTAATAACTTTGTTAATTTTACTTCAATAATTTTTTTAATGGCATATATGAATTCTTTGAACCTTTATCTACAAAAAAGCTATGCAACACTTTTGAATTGGTTTAGAATAAACATATAAAAACATGGTTGAAATACAAAAACTTGGACGATTTTTTTAACAAATTTGAAGTTTACGGCCATTTTGTGAGCTTACCGTTAGAGATACGGAAAAAAATCAAGGATACAATTTTGTTGAAAATCAAATTTGCTATTAGCAAAATGTCATTAGTTTTTAAATTCGACTTACGGTTAAGCCACAAACTGGCTTTGGAAAAAAGCTTACACTGAGATAAACGGTGCGGCCGCCAATTTTATTTTATTTAAGGGGTTAAAAATAAAAAATGGAAAAAACCTTATATATACATGGCTCGGCCTAGGAATAAGGAACATTCATGCAAAACATCATCAAAATCGGTCAAGGTGTTTGGCCGTAATCGTGAGACAGACACACAGACATGCAGACACACAGACGAAATGCTGAACGGTCGAGTTAAAACGGAGACCTCGCTTCGCTCGGTCAATTAGTTTAATTGGAATTATATTTTGAATTTTCTTCGATTTCTTCTAAATTCGCAATTTTGTCTATTTAGCGAATATTATTGTGAGTAAAGTTAGCAACATTGCGATTTACGATGGATATTGTGATTTTATTTTTTATTCTAGGGCAATGATTGTTTTTTATAGTTATAATTTTGAATAAAATGTTGTTTTCTTTCAAAACCGTATAACTCGTTCAGTTTCCTTGTTGTTATTGTTCTTATTATACAATTTTAATGTATTAACAATTTTTATTAAATTATAATTACTCGGACCATGGTGCCATGTTATTGTGATAGAACAAGCAATAGCGCTATAAATTAATGACAAGACTTTTAGATACAGTAGATTAGCGATGGTGTTGTCAGCGCGCCGGTTCACAAAACAATCAAACCAACTCGTCACTAACCATAGCCTACAGGCTAAACTAAGCATTTTACAAAAAAAATTTAAAGAATATTTTGTTTTCTTTTTTGGTTGATTTCCAACAACTTTTACGCTTTGACAAATTACCTACACAAAAAATACAAAACTTTCTCGCAATGCCTAAATTTCATGTCATCTAAACACAACGTTGACTTTCTTTGTTTTACATTTTTTCCGCTACATAAAATATATTCTTCTATTTTTGTTTGATACCGTTTAAAATTTCATAATTTTATCTCAACTCTAAGAATGTGTTCAAACGGTGTTGATTAAAATGTGGTCGCGGACAGAGAATCCTGTGTTTTCACCTATGAGTGGGCGTGGTCCCGTAATACGTTGTGCATGGGCTTTGCCAGTCTAGTATTCCTTGGTCTCTGCCTCCATGCACCTAACGGCCTGGGATTTTGGACTGCGCTTCGCAAGTTTGCATACCGGCCGTCGGGCTCAGATCAGAAGCTGCCTCCACGTGAATTTGAACCGGGTAGTTTTATAGTAGTTTACGTTCTGATCGGTTTTGGGGGAACCAGGAGGCTATACGATCGTATAAAAACAAAATGTGCAGCAAAATTTCCTATACCTATTTTTATATATACAACCCCAAAAAGGTATCATTCTAGCAGGAAAAATCTCAAAAAATAGTTTACTTCCAGTCAAAAGACGGGCTTCCGGTTGTTGGATTTTTGCTAACGAACTCGTCCGAGCGACTTAGCAAACCGACGTACGTACCAAATTTGGACCAAATCGATCGAAAAATGCAGCCGTTAGAGTGCGAACACATAACATTTTTTGAACAACAGCCCACAGCACGTTGACCACACCGACCTCAGGTCTCACCATAAGAGTCACTGCAATAGCTCATCTTTCTTATGGAAATTCTTATGGAAATGGTACAAAATAATGATTCGACCACACTCAGCTGAACCGCTGACGTGAGTTGAGCGAATTTCCCAAATTAAGTTTATATGTTTTAGGGATTCATCTAACTACTTGGGAAATTGTTCTACTCACGAAGGCGCTGAATAGCTGCCTATATTAGTAGAATTTGTTTGCTCCTAAGCCACCCCCTAGAAGCGTCCTACTAGAACCACGCTTAATTTACACGGACAATACAGATCTATTGAAGTCATTGCCATTGTCCTACTTCCTGAAACAAATTAATATATACATACAGGGCTCGTTTCCTGCTCGCTTCGCTCACAAAATGCAAACAGATTATCGTATACTCCAATATTGTCATGGAAGTGCGAGTATTAGGACAAATACACTTGGATCGGGGTAGGGTGATGGATGTAGCGGTGACCTTGATTAGAGCCAGAGTTTTTCGTGAATGACAGAATTTATATATACATTTTTAATGGACAGGACTACTACCGACATTTTACAGAAATAACTTCCACACTGATACATAACATATATATAAATAAAGGGATCGTTGATCGTTAATGGGCAAAATCGAGCCAAAGGGTTAGAAACGGAGGATTAAAAAAAATGAAAAATCGTTTACAATTATGTTACTACCAAGCCTTAGCAAATTTGATAGCGAGGTATCTCCATGATCAGACGATCTTATGTAGCCTATTTGTACAGGGTGTTTACAAACTCCGTGGAAAAATTGTGTGTATTTGTTCCTTAGGTCAAGAAAATCAAAAAACGTCATATATGGGTCTGAAATGCCTAGTTTTCTGCCTGTCCGTCTGTTTGTGTTTTTTACAAATTATTTTATAACTTGAGTACTATTTTAGATAGAAACTTCAAATTTGGCACGAACATGTACCTTGGTAGGTCAAATAAGTGTATACAATTTCGTTACAATATCTTTAACAGTTTCAAGATGGCGGCCATTTAAAATCTTTGATGTTAAATTTCACGAAAACCGTAATTTTTATAAAAAAATTTACCAGTAATAAAAAATGTAGAATTTTAAGACGAACAAAATCATACTTTATTTGCTACAATCGGATAATAAATAAATGAGACATTTACCTAATTATGTAACAACTATACACGGAAAATTGTTGTTCAGCGCAAATTGTGTATGATATTTATTTCAGTAAATGTCTCATTACTCAGTTATTTATTATCCGATTGTAGCAAATAAAGTATGATTTTGTTCGTCTTAAAATTCTACATTTTTTATTACTGGTAACAATTTTTTATAAAAATTACGGTTTTCTTGAAATTTAACATCAAATATTTTAAATGGCCGCCATATTGAAACTGTTTAAGATATCGTAACGAAATTTTATACACTTGTTTGACCTACCAAGGTACACTTTCGTGCCAAATTTGAAGTTTCTATCGAAAATAGTACTCAAGTTATAAAATAATTTGTAAAAAACAAAAACAGACGGACAGACAGAAAACTAGGCATATCAGACCCATATTTATCTGACGTTTTTTGATTGTCTTGATCTAAGGAATAAATACACAAAAATTTTCCAGGGAGTTTGTAGACACCCTGTATGTGCGGTTGTGACGATGGTGTATGACTACTTACCTGGTCGACCGACTTGGTATGTTTTGCCCACTGTTGCAGTATTTATTGTATATTCATTATGATTGCTAACTAAAACCATATTTAATTTACACGGGTACTGTAATTTTTGCCTAATGTAGTCATTACTATTGTGCTATTTCCAGAAAAAAATAAATATATATACATACTAGAGGGCTCTACCCCCTGGTCGCATTTATACCTTACATATCAGTGGATAGAAGATAAGATGGCGGAAGTAAAGCAAACCGTAGTATTTTATTACAGTATTTATTGTACATTAGGAAAGCAAAGGAATACAGTATTTTTTAATGGTTTTATGTGTAGACAACTACACCATATCACTAAAGCGTTGATTGGGATTAGGATATTTGTGTATTGAACGCTCCATATGAGAAAATTGAAACATCAACTATTAAAAATGGTGTTCCCTAATGATCCGCACGATTATTACAAAGGATATTGCAACATGTTTTAGCAATCGGTGTAGGCATTCCTAACTATACAGTCCAGACTAAAGCTAGAACGTTTAAAAACCTGTTTGGAAATAAATAAGACATGATTAAGTGGCATCGTTATTAAATCAAACAAACCAGTCGATGCAGTCAAGCAGTATGTTATTAAAAGATGAATTATCTGCATACTTGTACACTGGCTAGTACGATTGAATAGTGTAGGTGCGAGGGTGCTTTCAAGTAAACAACATGACAACACTACGTCACAGCTACGGTAGAAGCAGCGAGCGGGGGTCGTGGCACCGAGTGGTTAAGGTGTCTACGATACAAGCGGCCACAAGCGGAAATACTAATTGAGAGGCCCCGGTTTTATCGCTTAGGCCAGCCGAACACCGGTCGTACATTTTGACTTACGACAAAACATTTTGTATGACAGTGTCGGAAGGCGTCTGATGCGCTCGGTTTAACATTGGGTTAAACGGAGGCCCGCACACTGGCTGCAACCGCCTTCAGGTGCAGTACAGCGTTTTTCCTTATCGGGAGAAGGTCCCCCAGTTTCCTATTACGACAAAACACCTGCTGACAAATGGAACTGCGCTTGCGCGGCAGCCCCTACTCACTCACTTTACATGTGTTCAGAACTGTTCTGATGTCAGTCAGCGGTGTTGGTGTTGTCGTGCAGTTGATTGTCATTGTTTACGCTCAACCATGAGTATAGAGGCGCAAGATGTCGAAAGCCCTGTAGTGGATGTTTTGATAGGTGTAGATCGTCTTTTAGTACTGGTTGAGAGCCGACCAGAGATCTTTGATGTTACCTCGAAGGATCATCACAACCAAGATGCTGTAGCTAGGTGTTAGCAAGACATTGGAAAGCAGCTGAACGCTCCGGGTACGACTATATTACTTTCCCACATATTCTATAGAATAGAGAAATGTCTGTCTGTATCTCTTAAATAATCGGTACTTTCAGTCCCAAAGGAGTTAAATATAGAAATTTTCTATTTCAATTTAAAAAATTGGTTCTTCCGATTTTTATGAAATTTTCATGAAATGTAGGCCATATTATGCCCTAATTTATGACACCACCCCTATTTCCCAGAAAATACTCTTTAAAAATTTATTATTTGTATTGAATTTATTTGTGAATAAAGCCGGAATTTCACCGGTATACGGAATCATTGTAATCGGGAAAAAAATCGAAAAATATTTCGCCTCCGATTTATAAAATTTTGGATTTGTGCCGTTCTCCGGTAGTTAGTATTCCTCTTCTGAATTTTCTCACGGAGCAATCCACAAAGATAATCGAATGTGCTGATTGTCAAGCGACAATAGTTATACAATACCTCTAAGCTCACTCAGAAAACCAACAATATCCCGCTTTTGGTTTATTGGCTGCATCCAATGTTCTCTACCTGACTCTCATCAAACAGTTTAATGAAATTCCACAGCAGCACGACGGTATCTTCATCATCATAATCGATTGTGTAACTATACAATATGAATATTTAAATGAAAAAGTACAGATTTACACACTACAAAGATATGACACAATCACACATTACTGTTGTGCTCTGAAATCACCGACAGACTGGTGTCGTCGCATTCAAACATCTAACTCCGAACACTGCATCATACAAGACAAAACGTTTTGACTGAAGCTATTTTGTCGTAGTAAATGATGGTGTGCGGCTGGCCGGTACACATACACACATGCCGTGGCACGTGCTAATGTGTAGAGAATTGCGTGCCATACAGGCGTGCATTGGCTTGGCAGGATGGCTTTCAAAATCGTTTGAAAGCTGTCGTGCCACGAGCTACACTCGATTCCACGACCACCGTGCAGTTTAGATCTTACGGTAGAATAGACATGCTACTACCATTACAGAGGATATCACGTTTATTGTCATGCGGGTTGCGTCAACTGACCGAGCATTGCATGGGAGTTGATGTTTTTTAGTTGGCTACTATCACTGAGACTGTCGTAAGGATAACATGCCTATGGACGCTCTGTACTGCACGGTGAACGTGGAATCGGGTGTAGATAGGCGAGGTTTCATCGTCCATTCTCAGATAATTCCGATAGTCATATGAGTTATTTTCTCTCAGATGTCCCAATAGCTTCATTTCGGAATACTTATCTGTTTCCTGTAGCCATTTCTTAGTCCATAATATCCTATTTAATTTCTCTTATTTTGCAAAATATCATCGGCACTACTAAGCCAATGGCTGCTTTCGTTTGCTACTCATTCTTGTTACAACCAGTGCTCTCAAAACAAGTAACGTCCAAAAATACAACGAAACACTTTCTTTAGCACGTCAGCACTCGCACTGGCTTGTCTGTTTGTAGGTTCTCTGCCGTATGTGTGTTTGTACCCGCCTTTAGGCAAGCCAAGATCCAAACAAAGGCGTGGAGGTGTGCACTCAATTAACCGAAATAGGCTAAGTTATGGGTAATGGCCTACCACCCCTGTTTAGAAATGCGACGAGCGATGAGCTTCTTCCAGTATACTAGAGAATGAACATTTGATTACTTGTAATATATAGAGTGAATCATCATTAAAGAAGAACTGCCTACAGAAATTGCAATCCGAGGAGCGCCTGCTCATAATATTAAATTATGTAAAATACTAAACTGTTTGCAAAAGTAAAACAATTTCATTACGTGTCTTATTTTACTAACTTGTCAGGCATTGTTTACAGGAAATGTATATTGAACAAAATTTGTATTAGAAACTATCACATAATGCACACACAGATACATGGCACAAGGCCTATAAATCGAAATCTAACACATTGAACTATGTTTTTCATCTTTGACTAAACAAATTACTAAACAAAAATGCGAATTTCCGAAAGTATAACCACAAAAATTAGCACCTTTCTCGTTTACCGTCGGATTTTCTTGAAATTTTGCACTCAAGTTGCCGTTAGTATGCTATGAACGTATAAATATAAAAAGTAGAACATTTCGCCTGTTTAACCCATTTCAAAAGTTTGGCGAAAGTAAAGAGAATAGTGAGCGCAGAGCGTTAGCCCATCTCTGATATGGTAGCCGCTCACCCGACTTTAACAAGGAAACCCCATCGGTTAAACATTTTTTTGTGAAACTCGCGGCCCATCAGATCTATGCCAGTCGGATTAATCAAAACGTCGTTCTACATTCAACGCCAATGGCAGGAATCGAACTCTAAAGTATGACGTAGCCGATATTTTGTAGATAACGAAAAAGAACATCACAGAGAACAACCTACAGAGTACATATAGAATTTTGGTAATCCATTTCCCTGTTTTTTTCTTCTTGTAAGCTGAAATCTGAAGTCGAAACATTCAACATACAATATCGGGAAGACGAAAAATGTCTGATCGTGTAAATTTGGAGCATTGATGAATACCAATGAACATATAGCCTATTAATACGTAATAATGCCTCGTATGCTATACACACACACACTATACTATAATAGCATACTGTACGTATTAATTAAATAATCATATAATTTAAATGCACCGTTAAAACATTTAAAGCAATGGAAAAATATTTTTTTCATAAGGGATGGTATTTAAGGTTCAAAAGGTTATACCACATCATGAATAAATTATGTTCCAGAAATAAGAATAAAGTTTATTCCATATTCTTATACAATTACAAGCTAAAAAAACTTGTATCAATAATTTTTACAATTTTTGTCACAAGGAGTGTTTGTTAAGGGTTGAAATATTACAATAAATAATAAATTATATGGGAGTCTTTAATTTCATAATATAAATACATATTAAAAGAAGTGAAACTAGTGAAGAGATGGAACACTTTTTCGAGACTTTGGTTCGTCCGGACAGAATTCACGAATTTAACACACGGACCCCACACTAAATTTTCAAAATTTTGACTTAAAAACGTGACCCCGACGCGCTACGACTTTTTAACTGTTAAAATCGGTTTTCCCGTACCCAAAAACATATAAAACGATACCCAACACTGCATTTTCAAAATTTTGATCCAAAAACGTGACCCCAACGTGCTACGACTTTTTAACTCTCATATCGGTTTTACCGGACCCAAAAACATATCAAACGGTACACCACACCGAATTTTCAAAATTTTGATCCAAAAACGTGACCCCGACAAGTTACGACTTTATAACTGTCAACATCGGGTTTCCCATACAAAAAAAACGTATAAAACGATACACCACACTGAATTTTTAAAATTTTGATCCAAAAACGTGATCCTGACGCGCTACGACCTTTTAACTGTCAAAATCGGGTTTCCCGTACCCAAAAACATATAAAACGTTACCCCACACAGAAGTTTCATAATTTTGACCCAATATTTTCAAAATGTTGACCCAAAAACGTGACCCAGACGCGTTACGACTCATTCTAGAAAGCTCAAAAGCTTTTCAACTCTCTGCAATAAAATTACGAAGATTTTGGTACCACCAAACGTTTTCTACGACGTCTATGAGTGTTTATATCGTGTTTACAGGAAAACAGATACACACAAAATTATTGCATGATTTCAATACTTCGGCATTCTAATGCGAGCCGAAGTAAAACATTTCTTTTTTTATTCTGTTATAATAACCTGCCCAAGGTTGAAATGTTCTAACGTATCGTAAATCATTTTCCAGAACATGGAACAACTTTTATTCGACACATATCAATCTATTAAACCATTCAATTCACAGTTTTCTAATTGTTTGCAACTAATTATTGTTTCGTCCATAAAAAAGAACAAGACCATATCAGGATGAGGTCACTTTTGAAGTAGAGGATAGATAATACGAGTTTAATTCCAAATTTTCATGAATATCGATTTTTTCTGAAATAATTTTGAGGTATACCTTATTTTAACCGACATACACTGGACTAAAATAAGCATCTACGAAGTTTTTTTCAGTTTTTTAGTGTTTTTGAAAATTAATATGAAAAATTTCCTCAGAATATGGTGGTCAATATTGAGAGGAAACAATGCTCCTTTTTCAGTGTTTAAGGGTCTGCTCCAGTAAACGAGAAAGCAACGAAAACGCCAGCGCTCTCTCTACAGCCGTTTCTAAAAAGTGCAATTTCTTGCAGCTGAGCGCTTTGACATTGTCTCATTTCAAACCATTTTATAAATTCATCTTTTGTAATTGACTTCTGAACAAAACAAAAAAAGAAAAATGAATATTCTTTATAAAATTGCGGATCCGGTTTGCGTTTCACTTTTAATTATACACTTTTTATTGTGTAAAGAAAAAAGTTCAAACTTGTTACTTCAAAAATGTCAATTACGTGTCAAATGAAAAAAATGTGAAATGCAAAATGGATGCGTATTGTGACTGTGCGTAAAATGAGACCTTGCAAACAATTTTATGATGAAAAATAAACGAAATAAATGGTTTGAAATTTAACATTGCTCTTATGGGATAAAAATCCAAGATGGCCGCCACTACAGCAGACCCTTAAATTACCTGAGTCTATTTAAACGAACTCCTATAATCAGCAGCCTCGCTCAATCCTAGTTTTAGATTTTACCAGAACAAACTACGCTCACTTGAATAATATAAAATACAGATTACTATAAATATCATTGTTAATATAAAAATACACTTAAAATATTCTTAAAAAAAGAACCATTGGTTGCATTTTTTTAGTGTATTTTACAAAAGTACCTTTTTTTTACTTTTACTTTTAAAAACAGACAATTTTAAAAAGTAGGGTAATATTTTAGTAGTTTGTAGACTATCGCATAAGGAGATGAGAAACAAACAGCTTCAACAGATTGTGTTAGCCTACAGCAATTTGGAGCAAACAAGGCTTCTCAGGTTTTGCATCATCTGGGGAGGGGGACTAAATAATGTGAAACAAATTTCCCTCACTTTTCATATTGCTTAATCTAAAGGTAGATCTAATTTGTTATTTGTACTAGAGGTAAGGGATTTCAACCACTGGTAAGGTGGGGGCTCAACCAGCTGCACCACTGGTGGCTCATAGTTCTCGCCAACAGAGCAGTATGTTTTCTCTTTTCCTACAGTATGTCTAGTTAACTGCAGATTGTCACTGTGTAAAAGAAATGTCTGTGCAGGCCAGACAAGAACCCTAAAGGGAAAGACGAGTGCCAGAAGTTATTGGACACAAAATTGAATACCGAAGATTTCCATTGTGCAATTGAACAACAATCCGAAATTTTGAACGTCAGTTCTGAAGCTAATAAATAATCAAGTAAAACTGAAATGCTTGGATTGAAATTATATTATGTACACTCTTACAGGATTTCCTACTCTTGGTGGGGGTACTGGAGCGCCTTCTGATACAATACCCCGCCACTACCCTCCGCCACCCGAGGCTGCCGACGTGGTCGCGGGATGGGGCAGAACGTTGACCAAAATGTATTTCTATTTCTAATAGGAAGGTGTTACCAAAACAAACAAATTTTAACGACAGGTAAAACTATTTAACAAAAATACAACCTGGACAAACTTAACAAATAACAACCACAGATATCACAGCTTCGACTAAAAATAATTAACAATAGAGATAACGATTTCAAATTTAAAAATGAGTTAACAAGGTAAACAACATCAGATTGAACCAAAACTTAAAACTAACGAGTAACTAACCATAAACTTTGGGTACAAAATAAAACGCCAATTACTGCTGTTACCGTAAAAACGGATATTACTCTAGGTTAGCGTACTGTCGATACTTATTGTTGAATGGTAGACTATAGTCTGGAGATCAGTTTATTGACCGAAGGTTATTCGTGAAGCACCTACTAAGTAAATACATCATTAATCATCGTAATGCAACAACATACATCATTTGGACCACCCAGAAGAAGAATTTTTTGCGTTTACAAAAATCCCCATTGATTATTAACCGTAACAATTAATTAATAGTATTGATTCAATTCTGACATTGATTTTGAGGGAACATATTATGCTAAATTTGGAGCAGAACAATTTTACTAAAAGAAGAATCATAGATTAACAATTAAAAGATTTAGAGTGCGTTGACAGTGATTAAATATAAAAATAATTCGACCACGCAGCTGAACCGCTGATATGAGTTGAGCGAATTTCCAAAATTAAATTTATTTGTTTTAGGGTTTAAACGAACTATTTATCTCTTGAATATTTATCTCCTGAATAGCTTGAGGGTACGAAATATATTAGTAGAATTTTTTTGCTTCTCAGCCTTAAGCTTCGCTTAGCTCGCAGCGTACAAACTCGACTGTCGGCCTCAGATCAGAAGATCCTCTAAGGTAAAATCAATTACGTGGATTTGAACCGGGTACTTTTATAGTATATTACGTTTTGATCGATTTTGGGAACCAAGCGAGCTATAAGGTCATGGAAAATACAAAATGTGCAGAATAATATCATAGGGGTTGGATTTTTTGGCTAACGAACTCGTCCAAGCTACATAGAAAACCAACATGTGTACCAAATGCGAACACATTTATACATATGTATGTATATAACATTTCTAATGTCACCCAAAACGTGTTCTGGGGACTAATCGGTGCTCATTTACTACTCCCGACCTTAGGTCTTACCATAATGGTCACTGCAATAGCTCATCTTTCATAAAGACATTCGCTAATAAACATATTGAGTGTCACCAAAGGCTTACTGTCCATATTAAGGTAAAACAAAACTCACAGTAAATTAAATAAACGGTATCAGGAAACTGACACATACTTTCTCCCTCATTATAGAAACTTAATAAAAAAATACTATTACCAATTTATTGTGATTTTTTTATTTTTAACAGTCATTTTCCCATAAAAATCCATAAAATAATGGAAAAATCAACTTTTCTCAAAAACGGCTCGAACGATTTTGATTAAAATTTTACAGTTTATAGTACTTTAGGTCCCTAATAAACTGTAAAATTTTAATCAAAATCGTTAGAGCCGTTTTTGAGAAAAGTTAATTTTTCCGATATTTTATGGGTTTTTATGGGAAAATTACCCTTAAAAATAAAAAATTCACAAAAATGAAAAAAACGCCTGGAGATACCGTGAATTAGTACCTCCATACCAAATTTCATCAAAATCGGACGACTGGTTTAGGGTTTAGGTCTGATAACATCCACACAGACACACAGACACACAGACACACACACAGACATCACTCCGAAAACCACTTTTTTAGGTTCAGGGGGACCCAAAACGGATATTTCCACCAAAAACTCAAACTCGAAAATTTTGACGAATACAATACTTTCTCCATATACTATGGTATAGGGGGAGAAAGTAAAAAAAAGAAGCTATTTTGTTAGCTATTCACAGTTATGCGTCTTCAGACAATATTAGTGCACGACAACATATGCTGAAGATACTTAACTGTGAAACAGCTGAAACAGAAATATTGTTTTTTTTTGTGATATTTAAGAACGAGTTAAAATGTTTACCATAATAAACGTGTACCAGTCTAGGATAAAAACAATTAAATATATGGAAGCTAGACTGGACCACATAGACTGGACATGTTCAAAAGACTTACCTTAAACAATTTATACTCGCCAAACTGAAGAAATGTCTTAGCCGATCACTCACAAATATAATTCAGATATATTGAGGTCAACTCAATAAAGAAGAAGTTAGATTAGATTTTGATTTATTGACCAAAACCAAAAGAAAAATATATTTTAAATATATTTATAAAAAGAAAGACATGCCCTTAATTACAAAAAGTCAAAAATTTATATGCCCCGTCTAAAGTTGGTCACATGACTAATAGTGCATGGCTGCTTCAACAGCTGGTGTCTGTAGAGTGTCGCCGCCTTGCGGGATAAAATGGAACTACTTAGGCTAGTGTAGTTGGTCGGTAATACAGAGTTTGACAAAACGTAATATCTTGGTGACGCGACTTGAATAACGGCACAAACGGTACCAGGAACTTGCACATACTTTCTCACAAACATATCTAACAGATTTAACAGATCACTGTAATTTCATAATTATTGTAGGAGAGGTTATATTAAAGTAGGAGATTAACTAATAAATATTAGAGAGAAAACTATTCGATTTCGAACCAATTTGCCCTAAACACGTCAATTAGGCCTGTATGGATGCACGAAAAAAGGGTTTGAAAGTTTTTGAAAAACAACCATCTTTTCGGCCAAAAATAAGTTATTATTATTATTATTAGTTAAACAAGAATTTTTAGAAAGATGCTGTTTTCTTGCATATGGTTAGGGTACATTAAGGGCTACACATAAGACAAATTTGATCAAAATCGTTAGAGCAGTTTTTGAGAAATTTTGATTTTTCTCTTTTTGGCCATTTTTTTGGGGGGGGGGGGTAGAACCCATTAAAAATCTAAAATTTTGAAAAATTGAAAAAACCTAGAGATAATCAAGAACTACACCGACTTACCAAATTTCATCAAAACGGACCGTTGGTATGGTCTCCAGCTCTGTACACATCCTTATAGACACACGGACACCCAGACAGACATCACCCAAAAACCACTTTTTTGGATTCAGGGAGCACCAAAACAAATTATTCCACTAGAAATATTTTTGGGTTCAGGGAGCACCAAAACAGATCATTCCACTAAAAAATTTTTTGGGGTTCAGGGAGCACCAAAACAGATCATTCCACTAAACAATTTTCTGAGGTTCAGGGAGCACCAAAACAGATAATTCCACTAAAAATTCAAATTCGAAAATTTACACAAAAACAATACTTTCTCCATATACTACGTATAGGGGGAGAAAGTAAAAATAAAGCGGAAACTAACTAAAATAACCAAAACTATGGCATGGTGCAAAACAAGCGACAATTAAAACTTTATTTTAATAAAAATAGTCAAAGAAAATTACCCAGTACAGGTAAAAGTAACTACAATGCAAAGTAGAATACATGTTCTACATGCTTCCCAGCCTTTACTTTGTCTTCCCTCAGATTGATGTGCAACAAAAATGAGTATCTGTGTTGTATTTGTGCGCATGCCTGAAGGTAGAATTTAAACACTTATTACAAATAATTGTGTAAAAATTTAAGATTCTTACAGTAGCCTAAATATGTTTGAAGGTGAAAACGCCCAAACATTAATTAAACATTTTCATAGAAATTAATATCTTTTATTTTATGTAAACGCCAATATACAAAGTAGTTACTGCCGTTAGTCAACTTAACCAAACAAAGACACATCATAAGCAATATTGATATATCTGAAATAAAAAACCGGAAAATAAAACAAAAAAATTTAATTGGACTTTTATATCACTGTAAATTATCAGTTTTGCATGAAGAAAGGAATTTTTAAAAACTGTACTTTACTAGTCTACTTTCTATAAGGACACGAAGCTAATTTAAAACAAACTTTTCTTGCTTATTATAAATAAAAAAACTACAAATACCACAAGTGGTAATGACAAATTAATAATTAAATTATCGAGAAGAAAAACAATATAAATGTGCCGTATATAACAAAGTTGAGTCAGTCCAGTCAACTTGAGAGTCGTCAAATTTGACAATAACAGAAATCTGGTAGAGTAAAAAATAACTTTCCCCAGTTTATTTGACAACTACTACATTCCCAGATGGTCATCAGTGACAAATACATCTTCAATGGTGTTGTTTCATTGGGAAAAGTAGATTCCAAAACGTTCAAAGAAGAAGCTGTTATCGACATCGATCGTTTATTATAATTAAACCTTTTGTTTTTTCTGTCCGAAGGCTTCACATAAACCTCTGTGGACCCTAAAAGTGCTTACTTTATGGTTAATCCGGCACTGGATTGGATTAAAGTATTTAACCAGTAAGTAAATCGAATTACAAGATACGTAAAAGTCCACATTTGTAAAATATAAACACACATTTTTCTTAAGTGAATTCATCCTAACATCCTTTTCAAATCATATCCTATCGCTAAACCGATCTCAACCTAATTAGCCTGATGTCACTCTACAAACTTTACGCCGATACGTCGACTTACAGTCAAAGCCTTGTCTACAACTGGGTCAGGTTTTATTAATCACATACGATACTAAAAACATCACGCAAACCGGTTGTATGAATGGGAGTCGGAAACCCGTTCGTAGACTGTCCGGTACCACGAGTTTTTTATTTTTGTAAATTCTTGCCAGTCTCGTACAAAAAGGGTTTACGAGAGTTTTTTTACCTTTACATGAAGGTTTACTCGAGTAAATAAATTGATTTCCAACCTCGGATGATCTTTGTTGGATGAATATGGAATTCAATTTATCAAAGATTTCATAGTAATTGTTTTTCTTTGTTTAGGTTTGCGACCGGCTACTCGCAATCTGTTACCCCTGCGGTGGAGTGTCTCGTTGTCAGGATAAGAGGAGTATAGAGACTGCTAGATCTCCATTACGTCAGCGTAGCTTATCGGTGCCAAGTCGTGGAGGAAAACCTGAGGATGCATTAAGAGATGAAGGAGAGAGGGTGATAGAGCCTATCCAAGAAATCACTAACAGGGAGAATATTTCCAGTATATTCTTCCCGAGTGTGTTGGGTTCGTACGTCTGGGTACACATTCCGTAGCCTCCCTGGGCACGATAGTAATTATTGGGAACCAGAGTTTTGCCTACGGGTGTCAGGTAGATGGGGGGGATGCCGTCGGCAACCTCTTGGTGCGGAGATTTGCCTACGGTGGGGGCGGGAGAAAGAGAGTGTGAGGGAGGGAGAGAGACACCGTTTCTTGTAGTGATTATTAAAGAGCATCCACCTTTCTCGTAATTATAATACGACGAAATATTATAATTATACAAATATTATAATCATACTGTTATCGGCAAAATACTGTGACTAAACAGTTTAGGTAAGTCCTCTAGTTTTTTTTAATTCTAATTATATAAAGTGATAATACGGTACCTGTAAAGTGATAATTTTTGTACCTGGCAGAATTCTTTCTTTTATAATCGCTAGAAGAGTCTCTTTGTCTCTCTTCTCTACAGGAATCTCTCTCTCTCCCCCTCCACCTCTCGCGCCCACCCCCAACCGTAGGCAAAACTCCGCAGTATGAGGAATTCGCGGATGGGGACCCTTTCTACCTGATACCCGTAGGCAAAACTCCTACACTCGTAATTATTCCGACACCTAATTTTACAAAATTAAGATTTTTTAGAAAACAAAACAATTTCTAAATCCATTCATTCCATACTCTAAATCACCACACAAACATCCCTCGAATTAAATAATTACAAACCACACAATTGCCAAGCCGTGTTCTTAATTAATTGAACTGTAAATAGCACACTCTCGCCCGAGTTATTAAGTCAAGGCGATGGTTGCTTTTGAAGTTTCTGCTGAACCCACGGTGTACTCGTTTACCCACCCGTCCATTGTTTCTACTTTGTAATTTACAAAGTGATCGTATTTCTGACTTTGACACTTCTTTGTGTTGATTATTGCTTACGACGAGCGTTATTTATTTTAATGGTTGTTATCCGTTTGAATGTGGTATGCGTGATGGTGGTTGTTCAATACAATATTCCAGGAGATTCGTTTTAACTTGGCCATCATTAGTTTCTCAGGAACTATTACTTTTAGGCTACAACAAAGTAAAAAATGGACCAAACCTACTTTATAATGGAAAATTACTAACAAAGTATTGCCTTTTTTGTAGTTGCAGTACTTACTGCACCTCCGAAAAGTAGTATTAGTAGGTACACCAACCTACTCAAGGTTGCTTGAGGTCAGTTAACGTAGCTATGGGTCTACTACACCGGAAATGTTTTTTCGTAGGCCATTATTTTTTCCCATACGGAACAGATCATTCCGGTAGTCCTAGTTTGATGCGAACTGCTGTAGAGTTTCAAGAACGATTTCACAAACAGCCGCCAAGTAATGCCATACGGTTAATATTTTAACTCGGCGTAAAGGGCGAGTGGCCCGTCTTAAAACATTCACAAGAAATACAAACCACGGTAGACTTCTTCAGCAAGTTCTGCAGGTTTCGAAAAGAAACCTTTATCTAACACCTTTGAAAATGAACATCACTAATACGTCTTTGAGAAGAATGTTTAAAAACCTTGGTGGATTACCGCATATAATACAGACCGAACAACGTTTTAGAGTAAGACAGAGAAGTTTATTGCGCCTCAATGTTAGCAATAAACTATGAAACCCCTGGGTTCCTACAAATCGTATTGTTTTCAGATTAAAGTGGTTAGGTGCGCTGTATTATAGTTTGTCCAAACAGCCATGCGCTTTGAACCATAAAATCTACCCTCGCTCCCACACGCGGCAGCACACTCAAACGGCCTACCTGCTTAATGGTTTTCCCATGAATCACCAACTAGCCCTTGTGCTACAAAATCACATTTTTCTAACAGTTAACTTTACCAACTAAATTTTTACTCTAATTACTGAACTCTAAATATTATTCCTCGCAAACTGAGCCCAAACATGATACAATTGTGACAACTCTAAGCGGTTTTACGGTACAGTAGGTTACAAAATCATAAATTTGACTTCTTAAAAATGGTTATTGACATTTTATTTGGATTAGCACGATCACAATAACGTAGATAATTACAGTAATTCTAGTAGTGATTTCAAACGTTTGCAAAACACAAAGAAACTAAATCAGAATCAATATAACAGTGAACGTATACTAAGAGTAAATTAAAAATATTTACAAATTCACTTTGCAATGCTACTGTACAATAACTAATAAATCAATAAAATAATATTATAAAACTTACACAAGCATATTCTATGTTGAGTAGGCCTCTTAAGTGTTTTATAAAATTTCAAACGTACACATTTCCTAAAATTTCTTCTGTTGCGTCTTTCATCTGCATTTAAATTTTCCAATTTCTTAATAGGACAAAGCTATTGTTTTTGTCATTTTTGTTTACTACCGTCTTGTTTGGAAATTTATTTAGCTTCATTTTAAATTAACTTCCGCATTGGCATAGTAAGTTACATTTTTATAAAAAAAGTTTCTTGGCTTAACATTGGATGGCGGAGTAAATATGCTTGAGATAATTTTACTCTTAGTATACGTTCCTTGTTATATTGACTCTGATTATTTTTTGGCATACATTGGATTTTTAATCAAATACTTTTAAGAAGCCTCCATTCCTTTACTTTCGATATCGCTATGTACATATGCTTGTGTTAGTTTTAAATTTATGATTTTGTAACCTACTGACCATAAAACCGCTTAGAGTTGTCACAATTGTACCATGTTTGGACTCGTTTTGCGAGGAATACTATTTAGAGTTCAGTAAGTAGAGTAAAAATTTTGTGAAGTTAACGGTTAGAAAAATGTGATTTTGTAGCACAAGGGCTAGTTGATGATTCATAGGAGAACCATTAAGCAGGTAGGCCGTGTGAGTACGTCTGCGCGTGTGGGAGCGAGTGTCGATTGTATGGTCCAGAGCGCATGGCTTTTTGGACAAACTATAGGGAGAAGAATACCGGGTCCGTGTTTCTTTGCAGATACAGTAACGGGAATCCTACGTCAGGTACGTTACAGAGAGAACAAGCTTCAATCGCTTGCAAGAGATCTGAAGAGGTTCAGGCCACAGCGGATCATCAAGAATGTTACGAAAGTTCATAAAACTTAAGTTTAGACATAATAATGAACAGATTATACAGAGTCTTCATAAAAACCCTTTAACCCCTTTACTATTTTACTTTCTCACTATACTATAGTATAGAGAAAGTATAGTGATCGCGAAAAAATCGATGTTGAGATTTTTGTGGAAATATCCGTTTTGGGACCCCTGAGTCCAAAAAAGTGGTTTTTACAAAATGTCTGTCTGTATGTCTGTATGTATGTCTGTACGTATGTATGTCTGTATGTATACAAAGCTAGAGAGAAAACTATTCGATCGATTTCAACCAAATTTACACCAGACATGTCCAGTACGCCTGTATAGATGCACGAAAAAGGGTTTTGAACAATTTTGAAAAACAACCCCCTCTTTGGCCAAAAAACCCCCAAAAAATCTGTTATTATTTTTTTATAAAAAAACGGCTCAAACGATTTTGATAAAATTTGGCTTATTTGTAGCCTTTAATGTGCCCTACCATATACAAAAACCCGCATCTTTCTAAAAATTCTCGTTTAGCTAATAATAATAATAATAACTGATTTTGGGGGTTTTTTGGCCATAAAGGGGGTTGTTTTTCAAAATTTTTCAAAACCTTTTTACGTGCATCTATAAAGACCTAATTGACGTGTTTGGTGCAAATTTGTTTGAAATCGATCGAATAGTTTTCTCTTTAGCTAATAATAATAATACAGTATTTATTAGTTAATCGCCTACTTTAATAAATGTATACAAAGCTAGAGAGAAAACTATTCGATCGATTTCAACCAAATTTGCACCAGACATGTCCAGTACGCCTGTATAGATGCACGAAAAAGGGTTTTGAACAGTTTTGAAAAACAACCCCCTTTTTAGCCCAAAAACCCCAAAAAAATCAGTTATTATTTTTTTATAAAAAAACGGCTCTAACGATTTAGATAAAATTTGGCTTATTTGTAGCCTTTAATGTGCCCTACCATATACAAAAACCCGCATCTTTCTAAAAATTCTCGTTTAGCTAATAATAATAATAATAACTGATTTTTGGGGGTTTTTTGGCCATAAAGCGGGTTGTTTTTAAAAAAAATTCAAAACCTTTTTACGTGCATCTATAAAAACCTAATTGACGTGTTTGGTGCAAATTTTTTCGAAGTCGATCGAATAGTTTTCTCTCTAGATAATAATAATAATAATATTTATTAATTAATCTCCAACTTTAATAAAAAAACTCTCCTACCCCACCCTACAAGTCACAGTGAATCTGTTTAGTAATTTAAATGTGTTTGTGAGAAAGTATGTGCCAGTTCCTGGTACCGTTTATTT
>JAGFPH010007658.1:6500-32946 GCA_018207615.1 Philaenus spumarius | reverse complement strand
TATTATTATTATTATTAGCTAAACGAGAATTTTTAGAAAGATGCGGGTTTTTGTATATGGTAGGGCACATTAAAGGCTACAAATAAGCCAAATTTTATCAAAATCGTTAGAGCCGTTTTTTTATAAAAAAATAATAACTGATTTTTTGGGGGTTTTTGGGCTAAAAAGGGGGTTGTTTTTCAAAACTGTTCAAAACCCTTTTTCGTGCATCTATACAGGCGTACTGGACATGTCTGGTGCAAATTTGGTTGAAATCGATCGAATAGTTTTCTCTCTAGCTTTGTATACTTTTATTAAAGTAGGCGATTAACTAATAAATACTGTATTATTATTATTAGCTAAAGAGAAAACTATTCGATCGATTTCAAACAAATTTGCACCAAACACGTCAATTAGGTCTTTATAGATGCACGTAAAAAGGTTTTGAAAAATTTTGAAAAACAACCCCCTTTATGGCCAAAAAACCCCCAAAATCAGTTATTATTATTATTATTAGCTAAACGAGAATTTTTAGAAAGATGCGGGTTTTTGTATATGGTAGGGCACATACATTAAAGGCTACAAATAAGCCAAATTTTATCAAAATCGTTTGAGCCGTTTTTTTATAAAAAAATAATAACAGATTTTTTGGGGTTTTTTTGGCCAAAGAGGGGGTTGTTTTTCAAAATTGTTCAAAACCCTTTTTCGTGCATCTATACAGGCGTACTGGACATGTCTGGTGCAAATTTGGTTGAAATCGATCGAATAGTTTTCTCTCTAGCTTTGTATACATACAGACATACATACATACAGACATACAGACATACATACAGACATACAGACAGACATTTTGTAAAAACCACTTTTTTGGACTCAGGGGGTCCCAAAACGGATATTTCCAGAAAAATCTCAACATCGATTTTTTTTGCGATCACTATACTTTCTCTATACTATAGTATAGTGAGAAAGTAAAATAGAAACTGTAAATAAGTGTAATACGGTACCTCTAATTTATTTGAGTTTCTATGTGTACTTGAAAGACTTGGGGAGGGGGGAATGTAAATGGAACCGGGAATACAACCCTTGACATTTGCTCCTGATTTTCTCTTCTGCTGAATGCGTAACTGATAACCACCACTGTTCATGTACTGATACTCATTTTGTTCCTGATATTTGTTGTGATAGCAGTCAGTTTGGCCTTTTTACAAATCAATCGCTCAAATGAAAACAAGATTGAAATGATTTTTTACGGACAAGAAACTGCTTTGGTGTAACGAAGTAAGATATTAAGCTCTAGTTTGCGCCATTCTGTTTCTCTATTAATAGGCCTAAGCTTTTCAATGGTGTATTACATGACCGACCTTTATATTTGAAATTGTTAACCCCCTTACCAATCTAAGCCCCCCAAAATCATAGAGGGTCAGATATGTCTCAAAATGTGCCCTGTTATAAAATACAAGATATATATACAAAGTTTTGTTAACTTATTTTCAGTAACAAAAATAATAAAGGGGGTTAAAGGGGCTTTATGAACACTCTGTGTATATATTTGAAATTGTGTATGTTAATGTGTTTTATTTATTTTGCAATCGATGATAGGGCTCGACAACTGTGTGACCAATGGTATTACTACAGTTGTCGTGTTTGAAAAATAATTTAACAATTTCCCCATGGTAAATGATTGTGTACAATAATACGATGATTTTACAAGATGTACGATAATTTCTGTGGTTACGATTATTTCGTTGGTATTTGTTGATATAATGTCGTTAATCATAAATTGTATTAACACAGATAAAACTCTATGTCCAAGCACGAATCTACGGTCTATAGACTACAATCAAGAAGGATACTGTGTGCTATCCCTAAAGTTGGACTGCATTCATAATTATAATTATTATATAACTAGTAGTTCTATGAACAGTAGACCTCGCTCGTTGAAATAACAAAATGTGGTTTTGAGCTTAGGTTAAAAATAGTGTGCCAGTAAGGAAGTAAGCACAAGGTTTAGCCAGTGAAACATTATTTACAATTCAAGCGATTACGGGATTTCTTTTCTCGTTTTTATTTCTTTTCTTGAGCTTTACCTGCTAAGATTTTCTTTTAGAGGCATTGTGTTTTATTTAGGTTAATAATGCGTAAGGTAGCTAAAAATATGGCGTTATAGAGGGACAACATACAATTAAATATTTACATACTTAAATAACTCAAACTTAACAATGTATCATAAGTTAACTTAAGTTCCATATCATATTCTAATATTAGAAAAAATGAAAACAAACGATGTTAAAACGTCGTGATAGTGATCTCAACCCATGTACCACACTTCCCACGGTGTCCTACGGTCATTTTTTGTATGTCCTTTATCGCCGCGAGGTTTCATTTGTTTCATCTTATTTTGTAATTCAAGTAAAGCTAAGTCAAAAACTTTTATGAAATTTACCATGATAATTTACAGGTATACAGTTCAATTCTTTGATTTATCCTCTACACTTTCTTATAATAATAATATGTCATTTTTGGGAAAATGATATATTCCTAAATTACTATTCAAAACTGGCCTAGTTTTGTTAGCAGTCTTGTAGGAGGAACATAAAAACTGGTGTTTTCAAAATAAGAAATTGACAAATCTTCTATATATATAAAAGCGAAATACCACTGACTCACTCATCACGATTTCTCAAAAACTACCAAACGGATTGAAATGAAATTTGGTATGTAGCTTCCTCTAGGGCCATAGGTGCTCACTAATAAAGGGTTTGAAAAAATTCGAAATTTTAGGGGGGGTTTGGGGGTATCAAAGTTAATAAATCACGATTTCTTCAAAACTACCGAACGGATTGGAATGAAATTTGGTATGTAGCTTCCTCTAGAGCCATAGGCGCTTGCTAAGAAAGGGTTTCAAAAGATTAGAAATTTTAGGGGGGTTTTGGGGGATCAAAGTTATTAAATCACGATTTCTTCAAAACTACTGAACGGATTGGAATGAAATTTGGTATGCAGCTTCCTCTAGGGCCATAGGTGCTCACTAAGAAAGGGTATGAAAAATTTCGAAATTTTAGGAGGGGATTGGGGGGATCAAAGTTACTAAAATCATAATTTCAGATCTCTTATTATTATGACAATAGTGCTTTTATTATTTAAGATCTATATATATATATAAGCCAAATACCACTCACTGACTGAACACTTAAAAAGAATACAATTACGTTAAAAAGACTGAAAATAAAAACCACCACGGGCAACGCCGTACGGGTCAGCTAGTATTCTATAATTCTATTTAGAACTAAATTACGAAACTTTTTTGCATTTATGAAAAAAATTACAATAATTTTTACTACTTTTTATGTAGGTCTAAAGTTAAACATTTTCCTTTCGTTACTGAACGTGATTGTTTCTTGAGCTAATAACTTTCTTAATTTTACTTCAATATTTTTTTTACTGGCATATATGAATTCTTTAAACCTTTATCTACAAAAAAGCTATGGAACAATTTTGAATTGGTTTAGAATAAACGTATAAAAACATGGTTGAAATACAAAAACTTGGACGATTTTTAACAAATTCGAAGTTTACGGCCATTTTGTGAGGGTACCGTTAGAGATACGGGAAAAAATCAAGAATACAATTTTTGTTAAATTTAATTTGCTTTTAGCAAAATGTTATTAGTTTTTAAGTTCGACTTACAAACTGGCTTTGAAAAAAAGCTTACACTGTATTTTTATTTTATTTAAGGGGTTAAAAATGAAAAATGGAAAAAAACCGTATATATACATGGCTCGGCCTAGGAATAAGGAACATTCATGCAAAAAATCATCAAAATCGGTCAGGGCGTTTGGCCGTAATCGTGAGACAGACGAAATGCCGAACGGTCGAGTTAAAACGGAGACTTCGTTTGCGCTCGGTCAATAGATAACAATTATCAAACAATATAAGTGTTTTCATTATAAAACATAAACATGATTTATAAAGCAACTGAACTATCAGTTCTAAAGTTTTTCTTAACTTTATTTGTCGAGTTGCTGGAAAAAGTGAAACTGCAAGAATTCTATTCTGTAAGATGAGTTTTAAATTAAAAACTTCAAAAACAAAAAATGAATAATTATTTTGGTGAGTCAATACAAAAATCAGATTTATAAAAAAGTTTTTACTTGTACTTCATAAAACCTTATTGTGTTTGATAAGTGTATGCTACGATAACTTTGTCATTATTTTCTTCCATAATGTTCAGCCAGTATTTTTTTATTTTTTCAAAAATCTCTATGTTAGAAAATTAGAAACTATAGGCTACATAATTAATTAAGTTTCTGATCGTTCTTGGCCAAAAACAACAATCGAAGTAAACAATATTGGGAAGATAAAAATTCGCAGTTATTTCTTATATCGTGAGAAATGAAATTATTTATAACTAAACAATGATCTTAAGAATAACGACTGTCTCAGGAACTCCAACCACACAGTCACGAAGTAACAATCAATTAATTCTATTGGCACACTTTAAGAGTGTTAATCGCTAAAAGATCGACTGCCAAACGGCAGGGTGCTTCGATTATTGTGAACCCCTGCGTTGTATTCTTGCAAATATAACATTGTGAAATGGAAGAAACGAAAGAGGTTAAATCGATCTGTAACTTATGAAACGGCCTATTCTTTCATTAGTTGCAAAGAGCTGAAGCTGTCCCGGTCACGACAGAGACCATAACCAATTACAACGCTTCTCATCACGATCTTATCGTGACTTCATTGTTGGAGAACTCTATACGTGAAGAGCTCTGCTTTGTCGACTGGGTCTCGTTTAAACGTTAAAAATTTAGTAAGCCCTACTCCTCGAGCTTTTAATTAGCTTTCCCTTTGCAATTTATTTGAAAGGTATAAATATTACTGACACATCGCTATTTTTACCGAACTTGGGAAGAAGTTTGGTTGTGAGTTTTCAGTTCGTTGAAATCCACGAAATAGTGTTTTCTGGCGAATCCTCTTCTCTTTGGGAGTGTGGAACATTAAAGCAAGTACGAAAGAGGTCTCGACTTCCTCGGCATTCAATGTTGGGTGATGGCACCAAACATTGATATGGTGTTAGCGTCTCTGCGTCGTTTGAATGTGACTGCTAATTTGTAGGCTTACGTGTTGGTCCAGATTATGTATTGTATTTTCTTAATTAGTTCAGTTGAGTGTTGTGAACCAACTATTGTGCTTATGTGTGTTTCTGTGGGTTCCAATTGTTTAATTCGTGAGCGTTAATCTAATGCTCGTGTCTTCCAGGTAATGATGACAGTTCAGGATGACAAATTCGCGAAAAATGTAAACCTCCGAACATCTTAGTTATATACAGTACATTTGTTTAGTGGTATTAAATGAACCATTTTTAAATGAACTATTTTAAAGTTATTACACGTTTTATATTAGCATGATCTGTATCTATGTAATGGAATCTTCCAACGTAATTTTCAGCAACTTAAAGACGTTTGATTAACTTGAAAATTTGCACACGTGTCAAGAACCGATGACAATACAATAACTTGCTTACCCTTTCCCAAATTTTACATACTGTACATAATTTTAAATCTACTGTCACACATACGATATAAAACAAATCGGGTCTTCTGATTACAATTACTTTTAATCAGAAGTCGGTGAAGCACCGGACTCTATAGTGTGCACACCGGTGTTGGACAAGACTGTTTTAATGTATATGTGTTTGTGTATGTGCTATGTGTTGCAAATAATTTTAATGTATGACGAGTTCCTCTATCGAACGAAAAACGGAATTATCTGATGATGAAGTATTACTCCGAAACATGTAATTAAAAGTGAAAGAGTAAAGAGAATAACAATTTGAAGTCACAGGACGGACCTTATAAGGTAATTCATTTTTATAAATAAAATAATTTACAAATAATTTCATAACAAAAAGTATGAAGAGTTTGTTCTACAGCTGTAGAAAGTCCAGTAACTCATTATAATTAAGTAGTTTGTTTAAAATTAAACGCACCCCACGTTTTTTAATATTCAAATTTATTATTTTATTAATTATTAAACTAGGGGCTCTGCCCCTGGACGCTCCGCGTCCCAACCCCGGCTCGGCCTTCGGCCTCAGATGGCTGCTTCGCTTCGCTCGCAAGTGGAAAATTCTATAAAGAATCTCGTTAATCTTTGGCTCGTTTGTACATAGGTGACCGAGCATAAATCAGCTGTTTTATTTGGCAGCTGACTCAAACTCATTAAACATTATCTCCACAAGATTAACATGGGAAACTTGAAGGATTGTATACCGGAGCTCCTTCTCGGGTGAATAGTGGCTGAACGGATGATAATATATAAGACTTGACATATCTGTGAATGATTATGTTCAGTTTTTGATCCAAATTAGCTGTTTTATATATAATAGGTTTGTAACAACCAATGTTTGAATTGAATTAAAATATAGTTAGCATTTTTCGTTGATTTTTGTTTGTGTTTGTTTTTAGTTTGTCAATGTAACCTCAAAAAGGTAATACTCTTCAAATTTTCTAAGTAATGTTGCTATTGTAATGAAAGTAAACAAACATGATGTGTTGCTAAGTTTTTTATACGAACAGCTGTTTTTGTGCCCAGGATAAAATCAATATAAATCTTTCTTCCATAAGATTAACATTGAAACTTTGAGGGACACTGGGGCGTAGCCCTAATGTCCTAGGACTTCGTTAAATGGCCTAAAACCTTCCCAGGGTTAACCTGTGTTACTATGCAAAATTTCAAAGCAATCGGATGGACGGTATACGAACGCAAAGTGGACAAAGAACCAAAAAAACCCCCCATAAGGAATACACAGCAGAAATTTGCATTTGATTATAACGTTTGTAAGGCGAAAGATACATGATTTGTAATGCTTGATGACATATCTGTGAATGATTACCTGCAATTAAAAAAAAAAAAAAATAAGGAAATCGGCCGGATAGAATGGCCGCACTGACTGCCACAAGTTTTCATAAATTCTTTTAATATATAGATTCTTATTTTAAACTTATAAATTATTTAATGACAACGAATTACGGGACTTTCTATCGCCGTAGAACAAACTCTTCATGCTTAAAAATTATTTTCTACTTTTTAGTTCGGTTTGCTATTAAAACGTCTTTTTTTAGTTTTATAAACTATAAACAAATTTTATAGTCTAAGATTTGTATCCTATGTCAATAGTCCGATTCAAACCTAAATGTAAGACCACCACTCTACCGAATGAGCTATGTATATGGGTAATAAATCTAATCTTATTTTTATGTATCACTAAGTAGTCTAATTGTTTCAAAGTATCGAATGCCGTTTATTATTTCCCACCAAGTGAAGCCTAAGCCCAGCAAAGTGTGCAAGTACTAAGAATATTTCTCAACACCTGTTGCATTATTTCCTGTGTTTATACCAGTGTATACATTACGTATTATCGCTTTTACCGCTTTCCTCCTCCTAGTTGTGTGTTAATGTCACCACCTACACGACTAAAATAACCTCCGGAAATATATTTTATCACTTCTAGAATATTGCTCCAAGGCCGAGTGAACGTATATTAACTCTTAGCAAACCTTATGGTAAATATTGTTAACATTTTGTATCTCTACAATGCTGTCAGATGCGGCGACCCATAAAGAAACCAATGCAAACAGATCATTGTATACTCTAATACTTGCACGGTGAGCGGTGATCTATACATGTAAGACAGATCGAAATAGACATACGACCATCCCCAATAATTAGTCCAGTCAATGAATGCATTGTAGAGTGCATGGAATATGCGATAATTTTTGACTTTAGAACTTTGTTAGGAGTAGTTAGGAGGTAAACATACTAACAGTCCCCACCCCTGGGAGGTGAGCATAAGGCAGGAGGGGGGTGGAAAAGTCCCATTTTTAGGTTTTTCACTTATATCTCGAAAACGGTGTACTGTAGAAAAAAATGTTTCAAATAGAAATGAAAGTTAATTAAATTTAATATAAAATGGTTTCTGTACGCATTTGTCGAATTCCCAACGGTTTTTGAGATATCAGTTATTGAAAATCGACAATTTTTGAAAAAATCGTCTTTACCTCACTCTTTTTGTTAAACATTTGCTTATAATGCCTCCCACGACCGTTTCTCAGAAAAATTTTCAGAAACAAAGTTGTAGAACATTAAATTTTCTTCAATTTTATATACACTTTTGCTATTTTATCTTCAACCGATCAAAAGTTATAGAATTTCTAAGATGTAGGCTACGCTTAATTCCGATGTTCCTGTAGAAATTAGTATGTTGAGAGCCTGTTGCGTTTTAACTGCTGTAACTTGCTATCATGATGAAGAACAATACTTTAACAATGGAAATAAGGTAATTTAAATTGAAACACAAATTTTTTTATTAATGACTAGGGAAAACCCGTGCGTGCTCCGCACGCCAACCCCGTTGGCACATTCTATGCACATAATCATGTTATGTTTTTTTTATAATAAAGGTGTAGGATTAATAATAACCCCAAAACTAAGATGGGAAATAATGTTAAATGTTCAAATCAAATTATTTCGTATATTTATTTTATAACAGCAGTTATAATAAAGGTTAAAAGAACCAGCAAGGCTCTGGTCTACACTTTATAAAAACCTAACCTAAGAGTTAGAAATACGAAAAATAGTTGCTTCAAAGTTTGAAATCAGGCGTTAATGAAAATATTAGAGCAAACAGCTGTTTTGCTTCTTATTTTATTCAATTGGTAGCTATGGTAATTCATCGGTCTGGGCATAACCTAAGAATTTTGTCCGACTAAATTTACAAATATTGAAATAAAAAATGTTTTCATCAAAATGAATTATAGCCTATGTTACTCAGGGATAGTAAAGCATTTTATTAGTTAAACTATTTTTTCAAACGGTTCAGTAGTTCCAGAGACTACCCCCTTACATACAAATAAACAAACAAACAAATTTTACCTCTTTATAGTATATAGACTAAACTCTTAATGGGCTTCATCCACCTTTAAGTTACTGCTGTTCCAAATGTACAATTGCTAGACATGACGTGGTGTCGTCAAATCAAAATTCTTCGAAGCAAGGCTTCGCGTTACACAACAAACACAAAACCACAAAACACAACACAAAATCCTGTAAACAAATTAATATACAGTATACACAATCACAACGTTTTGCGAAAAACCAATAACACTTCGCGTCCTAAGGTGCCGCAAGTCCTGAGAACTTTTGTAATTATAGCTTTTATTTTATTACTACGAATCATATAATGAATGTATTTACAATGACTGATGGTAATTCAATCTTGGTATTTTTGAACCTCTGATTGAGTGACACATTTAATCCCACCCATAGCGTGAAAGGTATTCAGCCCGTCTATGGTGCAAACATTGAAATCAACGTTATCAAAAACAAGTTGGTTGAATACAGCTGGCTTGTAGGTTAGCTGAGTGTGGGCAATCGCAGATAATTCCAATTTTTGTGCTTCGTAGTAAGATGAGCTGAAACCCTGACTTGCTAAAAGATCAATCATGTTCTTAGAGGCGTACTTGCTGTGGAGCAGAAGGGAGATGCCTATCAGTATGGGTGACAAAGAAGGTACGAGGCCTGACAACAGAACTGATGTGATGACATGCCCAATAGCAACACACTTCTTCCGTAATTCCTCCGTTTTCTTAGTTTTTTTTTCAACATAATCTCCTCAAGAAAGGTTTGGAGGGATTTTGGGAGAGAATCTACATCCTTCAAAAAAATATTTCTAGGCGGGTAAGTGTTATGTACACTTCACTCTGAATATCTTGCCTTATTATTTCAGCAACTTTTCGGGCGATCCTTAGTCGCTCTTCTTTATCATTGTTTTCCTTGTTATCATAACAAGTGTTGGTTAGCAATTTGTATCTGATGTCCCTAAAACAAATTATTGGTACCTTGAATCGCTTGGATCCTGCTATCAAGAGTATTCGATCCTCATATACCTTCAACAGTTCTGTTTTGATAGTTCTCCACTCAGGTTTCCTCCCCGTAATACTTTCATTGTATGATTAGTAATAATATAATAAAAGCTATAATTATAAAAAGTGTTGTGTTTCAATTACACTTACCTTATTTCCATTGTTAAAGTATTGTTCTTCATTATGATAGCAAGTTACAGCAGTTAAAACGCAACAGGCTCTTAACATACTAATTTCTAGAAGAACTTCGTAAATTTAGTAGGGAAAAAATCTTACATTAGGCCTGGACTGATGAATTACCACAGCAACCAATTGAATAAAATAAGAAGCAAAGCAGCTGTTTGCTCTAATATTTCGATTAACACCCGATTTCAAACTTTGAAGCAACTATTTTTCGTATTTCTAACTTTTAGGTTAGGTTTTTATTAAAGTGTAGACCAGAGCCTTGCTGGTTCTTTTAACGTTTATACGAAATAATTTGATTTGAACATTTAACATTATTTCATATTTTAGCTTTGGGGATATTATTAATCCTGCGCCTTTATTATAAAAAAATACATAACATTGTTATGTGCATAGAATGTTCCAACGAGTTGGCGTGAGGAGCTCGCAGGGGTTTCCCCTAGTAGTTCATAAAAAAATGTTGTGCTTCAATTGCAATTACCTTAAGAAATTCTATAACTTTTGATAGCAAGTTACAGTAGTTAAAACGCAACAGGCTCTCAACATACTAATTTCTAGAGGAACATCGGAATTAAGCGTAGCCTACATCTTAGAAATTATATAACTTTTGATCAGTTGAAGATAAAATAGCAAAAGTGTATATAAAATTAAAGACAATTTAATGTTCTACAACTTCGTTCCTGAAAATTTTTCTGAGAAACGGTCGTGGGAGGCATTATAAGCAAATGTTTAACAAAAAGAGAGAGGTAAACACGTTTTTTCGAAAATTGTCGATTTTCAATAACTTATATCTCGAAAACCGTCGGGAATTCGACAAATGCGTACAAAAACTATTTTATAGAAAATTTAATTAGCTTTCATTTTTATTTGTAACATTTTTTTCTACAGTGCACCGTTTCCGAGATATAAGCGAAAAACCTAAAAATGGGACCTTTCCACCCCCCTCCCGCCTTATGCTCACCTCCCAGAGGTGGGGACTTTTAGTATGTTTACCTCCTAACTACTCCTAACAAAGTCCTGAAGTCAAAAATTATCGCATATTCCATGCACTCTACAATGCATTCATTAACTGGACTATAATTCGAAATGCGGCTGGCGTTGTAATTTCACCATTCATATTGAAATAATCAACATTTCAAAATAATTTTGATATTGCCAACCAAATGAAACAATATAATATGTATCACCAGATTTTTGACTTATAATACATTAAGCCTTTTGTTTCTTTTACCTAATATAAAAACACTGTTAGTTGTGAAGAATAGTTACCAGTTTCTAAATTTGTCAAATTGGTTGGTAATAAACGTGTTTCGGTTCATTCATCGTATAGGTCTAACCTAAAATTGTGTTCAGTTTTTTTTATACAAATCAGCTGTTTTATTTATAATATGTAACAATAGATGTTTGAAATGAATTATAATACAGAGTAAGAATTTTTCGTTGATTTTCGTTTGTGTTCGCCTTTAAGTTTGTTAGTCTAACCTAAAAAAGCTGTTGCTTGTGAAGAATAATTAACTTATTCTAAATTAGCCAAGTTGGTTGCTAACCTGTAATTAATGTAAACAAACATGTGTTGCTAAGCTTTCGATCCGAACAGCTGTTTTATCTGATATAGGGATGTGAGTAAACTACCGAATTGTCACTATTTATTACTTCGCTTTAAAATGCTTGCAAAATCCTTTCTTAGTGTGCGTCTATGACCCCAATAGAACATACCTTTAAATTTTCGTACTTGTATCTTCAGTATGTTTTGCTCTACGTTGATTCTATGACATTCAGTCAGGACAAAGCCGTTTATGTATATAGAAGGTATTAAAACTTTAGTATTAATCTATTCCTTATTCTTATCTAAATGATTAATTTACTACCTTCTATCGCTACATCCTTTGGATGTTTTAAGTAAATAAAACCGTACATTAAGTATACATCTTCCAATCAAAAAATGTAAGTGTAATAATAATTATTCAACCTGGCATCCTATACCAACACAGTAAACACAACTATACTGTAAGTACATGTGCTGTTATTTATCTTTAACCCTGGAACTGGCAGAAGGTCATGCATAACCCTCTCTCAGGCGCAGAACGCAACAATTTCGAACATTTGCGAAAATTTGCATATATTTGCATAATCGATAATTTAACCCACTTAGAATCATCCAATCGTAATAAAACTTTCACCATTGGAAAGGAAATGAATTAAACTTTAATTTTTGTATTTACAACTTTTTCGTAAAACGTATATTTACATACGTAATCATCGTTTTAAAATATGCACATCGGTCTACAGCTCTTTCGGTGCGAGAAATTTGCATACAATTGTACTGTTATTTCCCACTTCTTCAACGTTTAAGACCGTCTACACTAATATTTCTTTGGCAATTATAACGATACCATTGGATTCGTCATTATTTTATCTTTCTGTTGGTGTCTTAAAATCAGATGTCACTGTAAAATTACTATTTTATTCAAGAATTACTGTAAACCCATGCGATTGGACGTTTCTCAACCAATGAAACAGCCCATTTGTCAATCGATATTAAGAAGGCACTGCCTTATGTTTTTATAGATTTCTTTACACCATTTTGTAGATAACAGTTTGATCTTTCTAACGGTGGGAAGTAAACTAGAAATAACCAGTTTTTTATTTGTCTAGACAACAGTGAAAAGTACATAATTAGAGCGATCTGGTGTGACCGTCCGCTCCGTCTTGTTCCCACGTTATTCAACGCACCCTTATTGTCCAACCTTTATCGACGGCAAAATGTCATTAGATTGATGTCATTTTATTATTCAAATAAATATAACTCAAACACTTTTGTGAACTAAGGAAAGACAAGTATACCGTTCTTTTCTTTGATTTATCCTCTACACTTTGTTATAATAATATTTCATTTTTGGGCAAAGCATATATTAGTAAATGACGTTACAATCTAGGCCTAGGTTTGTTACCAGTCGTGTACTTGGAACATAGAAACTGTTTTTTTCAAAATAAAAAATTTGATATTGATAATTGTTTTTATACAGTTCTATTTAGAACTAAATTAAGAAACTTTTTTACGCTTACGAAAAAAATACAAAAAATGTTTACTACTTGTTATGTAGGCCTAAAGTTGAACTTTTTCCTTTCGTTACTGAACATTTTTTTGTTTCTTGAGCTAATAACTTTTACAATTTCAAAATAAACTAATTTTTAGTGGCATATTTGAATTCTTTGAAGTTTCTTCTACAAAAAAAGATATTGAACACTTTTGGATTGGGGCGAATTTTTAAAAATATGCTTGCAAAACGCTAAAAACGGGCTGGCTAATTTTAGCTTTAACCATGCCAGTTCTAGGGTTAACTTAACTATTATCCTTTATCCGATTGTTTTGACAGTTAAACCATCTATCTAAAAGGGAATCAAAAGGGCTACAAAAAAATGTGTCGACATTTTTTGTTAAAACGTATGGGTTAGAAATTTTCAAACTGCCGCCATTTTGAATCGCATGATTGGATATAACCACTTATTTTTCTTAAAAGAGATAATTGTTATTAGGTTAAAGATCATGCCAAGTTTAAACATTTCTCTAGATATGAATTATTTTGTAAAAGAAAACAAAATGGAGGATATCTGAAAAACGAAGCGTTGTCGGGCAGATGATAATATGAACAACTTTGTTTTCACCCTATCATCTTCTTGTGCCAACGTCTCGGGAAACACTTATTTTTAACAATACTCTATACAAGAAGTTTTAAATTAATTATGTTGTTGGAGGAAAATATATTTAAATTTACTTCTAGTAAATTAGTTCTAAGAGTAATAAACGGTACCAGGAACTGGCACATACTTTCTCACAAATATATTTAAATTATTAAACAGATTCACTGTGACTTCATAATTGTATTCAAGTAGGAGAGGGGATACATTAAAGTAGAACTGTAACTAATAAATATTAATATTATTAGCTAAACGAGAATTTTTAGAAAGATGCGGTATTTTGCATATGGTAGGGTACATTAAGGGCTACAAATAAGCCAAATTTTATCAAAATCGTTAGAGCCATTTTTTTATAAAAAATAATAACTGATTTTTGGGGGGTTTTGTCCAAAAAGGGGGTTGTTTTTCAAAAATGTTCAAAACCCTTTTTTGTGCATCTATACAGGCCTACTTGACATGTCTGGTACAAATTTGATTGAAATCGATTGAATAGTTTTCTCGCTAGCTTTGTATACATACAGACATACAGACAGACATACATACAGACATACATTTTGTAAAAACCACTTTTTTGGACTCAGGGGTCCCAAAACGGATATTTCCACAAAAATCTCAACATCGATTTTTTTTTGCGATCACTATACTTTCTCTATACTACAGTATAGTGAGAAAGTAAAAACGACTACATCTAGCTAATAATTAAAAACTATTGAAGTCAATTCATAGATTTTTACGAAACTACTTGAATTTAACAATGGTTTCTTACGTATTCTTTTATCAAAATCTGTTTTAGAAACAAATATTTTGATTTATAGGGCTTGCGTAAATCAGCGAAAACATATACTTTTTACTATAATATTTCGGAAGCCGTTTTTCAAAATAAAAAATTGTGAAATCTCTTAAATTGTTTTTACAGGTAATGTGCTTTATAGCCTATCTCATAATGGAAAGAAATCGACGACAACTCATTTTAATAAAAGGTTTAATTAAGTAAACATTTATCAATGTAAGACATTTTTTTTCGGAATTTAAACAACAATTTCCATATTTTCAGGTCACGCGTAAACAATCTAAAACCTTCTTAATAATATTAAGCCATTCATCTATACTTATAAAAGCCAAATACCATTGACTCATTGACTCACTGACTCATCACAGTTTCTCCAAAACCACGAGGCCTACAAACATGAAATTTGGCACTAATACTCTTTATAGGCTCTAGACGCCCACTAAGAAAGGGTTTCCAAAAATTTGAAATTTTAGGGGGGTTTTGGGGGGTCAAAGTTACTAAATCACGATTTCTCAAAACCTACCGAACTGATTGGAATGAAATTTGGTATGTAGCTTCCTCTAATGTCATAGATGCTCGCTAAGAAAGGGTTTAAAAAAATTCGAAATTTTAGGGGAGGTTTGGAGGGTCAAAGTTACTACAAAAAAGTACTGAAAGGATTGGAACGAAATTTGGTATGTAGCTTCCCCTAGGGCCATAGGTGCTCACTAAGAAGGTTTTCAAAAAAATTGAAATTTTAGGGGGTTTGGGGGGGGGGTCGAAGTTACAAAATCACGATTTCTCTAAAACCATCAAACGGATTGGAATTAAATTTGGTATGTAGCTTCTCCTAGGGCCATAGGTGCTCGCTAAAACAGTTTTTAAAAAAATTCGAAATTTTAGGGGAGGTTTGGGGGTCAAAATTACTACAAAAAACTATCGAACGGATTGGAATGAAATTTGGTATGTAGCTTCCTCGAGGGCCCTATGTACTCGCTAAGAAAGGGTTTAAAAAAATTCGAAATTTTAGGAGGGGTTGGGGGGGTCAAAGTTACTACAAAAAACCATCGAACGGATTGAAATGAAATTTGGTAAGTAGCTTCCTATAGGGCCCTAGGTACTCGCTAAGAAATTGTTTTAAAAAATTCGAAATTTTAGGGGGGTTTGGGGGGTAAAACTTACTAAAAAGAAACATCGAACGGATTGGAATGAAATTTATTATGTAGCTTCCTCTAGGGCCCTAGGTGATTGTTAAGAAAGAGTTTTAAAAAAATCAAAATTTTAGGGGAGGTTGGGGGGGGGGTCAAAGTTACTAAAAATCCCCATAAGAAATACATAGTGTAATATATTTATTGATATAATATATTTTTTGTTAATATACATTTAATTTTGATTTGTCTATCCGTGCAAAGCCGGGTCGGGCCAGCTAGTTTATACATAAAATCCGAAGCACGAGATTACGAAGTGAAATTTCGACGATATCACGGCTTGCAATTCATGACGGCTGTGGCGCTACTAGCCAACCTACAAAAGCCGTCTAGTGCACTTACTATATTTACTCACAAATCCTTCTGTTTTTAGTTGGTGCTCAAACACGTTGGGCAATTAGCAAACGCTGAGACTTATGTTCATTGTCCGTCCGTCCCACCCACTTCTCTCTGCGCTAAGACAAGGTCACTGACTGTACTCGCACCAATTTAATTAAAATCACACTGTATTCTCAGAGTTTTATAAAGGCTGAAAAGGAGCCTTAAGCATAGGATTCCGTCTTGAACTTAACTCAAAAAAATACTGCGCAATGTCGGATGACATTTATATGGTCGACTTTAATAATTTAAACTCTAGAACTCACAATACCAACTGTATACCTTTATATTTTTACAATTATTATATGCAATTTTAAACTAGGCTATACATCGGTATGATACAGATTAGACTATAAAAAGCCACCACAGAGAAAAGTCATTCACTTAGTTATTAGGGGAAAGCAAGGGCTATTGCAGTGAATCTTATGGTGACAATTAAGATCGGGAGTAGTAAATGAGCACCGATCATTTTGAGAACACGTTTTGGGGCGTCGTTAAAAATTATATATAACTCTAGCAACCGCATTTTAAGTCCGATTTGGTCCAAATTTGGTTCACTCGTTGGTTGCCCAAGTGGCTCGGACGAGTTCATAAGCCAAAAAAATCCAACAACCGGAAGCAAGTGTTTTTACCGGAAGTAACTATTTTTTTAGTAATGAATTCATTTTCAGTATCCAGGTATTTTCAGTATTTTAAAAGACTTTTTGTACGAGGATTAATCTTGTAGGGTTTTATCTAAAAAAAAAAATCATGTAGGATATTTTTCTGCACATTTTGTTTTTTTACACATTTTGTACAGCTCGCTTGGTCCTTCAAAATCGATGAAAACGTAAAGTACCATACAAGTACCCCGCTCAAATTCACCTGCATAGGGGATTTTACCGTGGAGGCATCGTCTCATCCGAGGCCAAAGGCTACGAGCGAAGCGAAACAATGCATAAACCGAGGCCGCAAGGTCGTCCCGCTGCGGGTAGAACGAAGGATCGCGTGAGTGAAGGCTGGAGGCTTAGGTGGAAACAAATTCTACTAATATATTTCGTACACATAGGCAGCTATTCAGCGCCTTCGTAAGTAGATCAATTTCCCAACCTGGTTGGTATCCTAAAACATATAAATTTAATTTTGGAAATTCGCTAAACTTTGCGTGATCGAATTATTATAATAGCCTAATGTGCATCATACCGATACTGGGTTGCCGGTAATTTAATTTGGGAGAGAAATGTAGAAGCGCCCTCCCCTTAAATAATTTCTGGATCTCTGTCCGCAGATCTTGAATTAACAGTCTGTTCGAAACTTATAAAAACGTCTATCCCAACAGCTGATTTATTTTACAGTAGTGTAACCTTGCTTTTAACAATTGAATGTGTAACGAATAGGTCGGACAATACAAGACAGAGGTTATGAAAAACACAGATATTATGCAAAGGCCGGGCAACTATCACGAGACTGGCGCCTAGTAAATTAGTGCACGACAATATTATCTGAATACTGGATATCCGACGAATCTAACTACACAACTAAAAATGTATCTCCAAAGCAAAACTCAAGCATTTATAATTTTTTTTAATTTTTATAAAATACGTGTAACTTACGTCAGCTAGTCCCAGCTTACCTGTAAAAAGATAACAAAAACATTAACTATATTATATTTCACGAATCCATACTAATACAGAGGAAACTTTGTATGATAAAATTACCAGATTTAAAAATGTAATTATATAAAAAATAATATTTTACAGAACATAACGAAAAATGTGTAGACTGTTTTTATATTTTTATGTGTGATAGTATTCTCATAAAAATAACTATACGATACAGTTAGGTTTATATAAAACCTTCGTTAGTTATTATACTCCGTATACATTAAGTTGGCAGTCGGGCCGGCAAGCTACCTGGGCAGGCCTGGGCTTGACCCGTGTAATCCCCCTGCTCTCGCAGCTCCTCTACCTACTAGTACCTGTAATAAATTCATTAAATATTTTATACGAATCATAATTTGTAATTCTACATAATATATTTGATGATTATGGCAGAAAGAGATAGTTGTTTACCCATATTTAAAGAATTTAAAATAATGACACTACCCAGTTAATATATATATTATTGTTTACTAGATGTTAAGGCGAATTTAAAGAACTGTACTTTCAGACAAAATATTCATAGTTACAATACTAGAAGGAAATATTGTATAGATGCAATGCATGTAAGACTTAAAAAAACTGACAACAGTATTCTATGTATGAAAATAAAACTTTTTAATAAATTGCCTGAGGAGGCTTGGACAACTGGATTAGGGAATTTTAAATTAAGAGTCAGTAGTTGGCTCAAACTGAAAGCTTTTTATTCCATCCAGGAGTATTTGATTTGTGACACTAGTTCATTAAGTTTTTAAATGTTCATTAAAATAGGTTGTCTTTTTGTAGTTGATTGTGGTTGTATATTTGTATTGATTTTGACTGTTTATTATAGTAATTTTATTTTATTGTTATATTGATGTCACTTGAAAAAAGTGATGTATTGGAAATTTTTCTTCAAATTTTGCTCATTTTGTTAAATAATGTTGACACTGTCTATTGCCATAAAAAATGTGCTTAATGACAATAAAAGATTTTGAAATTTGGATTTTGAATTTTGATGAGTCCTTAAAAAAAAGGATGAATGATACCAAACACAATGTGTTTTGTTTTAAAAAAACAATATTATTTTTAGATCACACATTTTGATTTTGTTGCTTTCCGACTCCCCTTAAATGAAAACATTTAATTTCAACAAATGTAGATTCTTTAATGATATAAATTATAATGGATCATCAAAACATTATTCAATACGTAACATTTAACGTAAGGTATTAATCAACATTGTATTTTTGATACGTAAAGTATCAGAAATCAAAATTTAAATTATTAGCTATAAACTTTTAGTATTATTTTTTTTTAAATTCAGTTAATAATATATGTTTATGCTATGTATATCTAAATGCAAGCACCCCACTTAGTAAACTAAAATGTTATCAAAGAAATTAAAATGCTATTTTAGCACAAAGGTTTTACTTACAGTCATGGTACAAGATGGCAGGTAAATGAGAAATCCTCAACTAACAAAAACTTTCTTGGCTTGAAGAAGTATATTTTGCGTAATTTAGTGTACAGTCTACAGTTTGTAAAATATTTGTTGTTATTATCAATGTGTATTTATTTATACGTTTTTGCATACTTTCTTATACTGTTGCTAAAGTTTTTAATAAACGGCCTGTAAAATAACAGTTAACTTATTAGCGAATTTCAATAGGAAAAATGAAGCTATTGCAGTGGCCCTTATGGTAAGACAAAAGGTCGGGAGTAGCAAATGAGCACCGATCATGGTCACCAGAACACGTTTTGGGGTGTCATTAAAAATCATATATATGTATATATATGTATATATGTGTTCGCATTCTAGCGGCCGCATTTTAAGTCCAATTTGGTTCAAATTTGATACACATGTTGGTTGTCCACGTCGCTCGGACGAGTTCGTTAGCCAAAAAAATCCAACAACCGGAAGCAAGTTTTTTGACCGGAAGTAACTATTTTTTTAGACTTTTCCTACGAGAATGAATTGTTTTTTGAGTTTTTTCTACAAATATGTAGGATGTTGTTCTGCACATTTTGTTTTTTTACGCGACCTTATTGCTCGCTTGGTTCCCCCAAAATCGACCAGAAAGTGAAATACCATAGAAGTACCAGATTCAAAGCCATTTTAGGGATTTTACCGTGGGGTTGGCGTGCAAAGCACGCAATGCTTTGTGTGTTGAAGATACTCATAATACGAGGGTTGGCGTGCGAAGCACGCAATGCATTGTGTATTGAAGATACTCCCAATATGCTGAATGGCGTGCGAACCATTTTGAAGCTATTCAGCACCGTCGTGAATAGACGTATTTCCCAAATTGTTGGTTCAAACCCTAAAACATAGGCCTATAAACTTAATTTTGGAAATTTGCTGAACTCACGTCAGCGGTTTATCTGCGTGGTCGAATTATTTATAGTATGATTTTCAGATAGAAACAAAATTATTTTGTGTAATTTTACATATTTTAAAATGTTTTTTGCTGAATAAATTAGAAGCGACAATATTGTTTTTCAAACAAAACACATTGTGTCTTGTATCGTTCTTCCTATTTTTTTACGTACCCTACTCATCAAATATATTATGTAGAATTACAAATTATGATTCGTATAAAAAATATAATGAATGTATTAGAGGTACTAGTAGGTAGAGGAGCTGCGGATGCACAACTATAGGTCGTGCCAACCTAACTTGAGGCAGCCCCACAGAACATGTAATATAGTAGAACCGGCACCAATGGCCGGGCGGGGTGGAGTGATGTGAGTCAAACCTCGTAGCTGTTCCCCCACTCTCTTGCCCTCTCAGTTCCTTCACAAGCGCTTTCTCAATTACCTTTTTCTGATGAATTGTAACTGTTTTGTTCCCATAAAGAGTTTTGTGGAATGTTTTTTTTTTTTTTTTGCAAATGAAGCTTAGAAGGGCTTAAGCCCAAATAGTTGTCAGTTAGACGTACTTAATGCAATTACATTAATAATTATTGATTTAATAAATTCTGAATGTTGTGAAACGTATTAATATTCGGACAATGAACAAAATAAATAAAACACATTTATTACGATTTTGATATTACCTTTATTTCATAGTGAACCAAGGTTTCAACAATAATAGTGGTGTAAATAACTTATTTAAACCATGGTCATCGTGTGAAAGTTTAATTGAAATAAATATTAGAAACGTAACAATTTAGTTTTATTAATTTTGTTTTACTTCATTGTTCGAGTGTTTATAAGTAGTTAACATAATTGGTAGGAGGGTAAGTTTCATAAAAAAATGACTTTTTTTAATTGTATTTATGTTGATTTATGTATTTAGGTATTTAAGGATATATCATAAACAAATTATTGTCCCCGGAACAATACTAATTTGTTGTTTCTCGACCTTATTTTATTTTTGTGGATTTGATCGTTGATCTCATTTATGTGATGAAATATCCTTATTTTAAAATAATATGCCACTATGCTTTTATGATAGTGAGCTTCTAGTTCTATAAAGTTATCTATTGAAGAAAAAAACATTTTCCCTATTAAATTCTAATATGTCTTGTTTATTTTAATCAGGATGTAACATAGTGATTTCTTATTTTTAAATCCCTTAATTTATTAGGAGTTTATTCTCTAGTGTTAAGGAAAGTATAACAATCAATATTTTTACTACATTTTCACCCCTTAGCAGCACGCGACAAAATGTCTACTATGATACTTTTTTATGAATGTTGTAAAATATAAATGTACAATTTTTCAGCTCACTAACTGTTAAACGAAAATATAACAATTAATTTTTATTGATTTAGGGGTTGTTTTAAAATTTAAATCAAAATTAATTCTAGCCTATGGCATTCAAAGATAGTGTAGCTTTTTATTAGTAAAACTATTTTTTCAATCGGTTCAGTAGTTCCAGAGATTATCCCCTACATACAAAGAAACAAACAAAAGAATTTTACCTCTTTATAGTAGTATTAATAATAACCCCAAAGCTAAGATGGTAAATAATGATGTTCAAATCAAATTATTTCGTATATTGTATAACAGCAGTTATAATAAAGGTTAAAAGAACCAGCTAGGCTCATGTCTACACTTTAATAAAAACCTAACCTAAAAGTTAGAAGTTTAAATAATTGCTTCTCAGTTTGAATCAGATGTTTTATCTGTTATTTTATTCAATTGGTTGCTATGGTAATACATGTAAACGCATGTAATAATTCATCAGTCTAGGCCTAACCTAAGATTTTTTCCGACTAAATTTACAAATATTGAAATAAAAAAGGCTTTTATCAAAATGAATTATAGCCTACGTTTGCTCAGGTATAGTGTAGCTTTTTATTAGTAAAACTATGTTTTCAATCGGTTCAGTAGTTCCACAGATTACCCCCTACATACAAAAAACAAAACAAATATTACCTCTTTATAATATTAGTATAGATACTTAATGATGAAAAGTTATCGGATAGTGATAGGGTTAGGATTTCTTGTTCCCTTAACACCCGGGTTCAAACTCTACTTTACTATATTAACAACAAAGGGACAGATCAATAACAATGCATCAGTGGTTCAGTGGCAATAATATATATCTCTCTATATTTATTCATACAATGCAATGATACAAATACATACAATCTGACACCTTAGCCTACACTTACACTACATACATCTCTTATACCAGGTATTGACCTTTATAAGACTGACTGGATTACGGTATTGGCGACTAGAGCGTGTTACTTTTATCTGAATAATCCCAAAACTCTGAATATACCGTGACTCTAACTAGACTGAAATACTTTGGTTTGCTGTCTTCACAGGTATTTCGATGGTCCAAATCTCGGAAGCTGAATTCCAAGTCTCGATTTCCTGGCCGCACTTTGCACGACGAACCGGCCCAACTTTTCCGGCCACACGCGCTTATAACAGACTGGCCTAGCTACCGGCCCAACACCTTAACAGACTGGCCCAACTCGCAGCCCCTCACTGGTCACCCGACCAGTCCACTCTGGCCCATCGACCACAATCCTCTGGCCTCGATTCTAGATTCGGATTATACTTTATAACCCGTCTAGCTTCCTTGTTGTCATCTTAAAACAAACCAAAGCAAAGCGAGTTCCGTGTTTAACGAACCCTCACGCGACCTCGCTACAATTTCCGTGTTTATACCGTACTTCCTTGTCCGTCTTACTGGTCAAAACCTTAACATTCAAAATACTATTTCTAATAACTAAAATACTAAAACATATTCCTGCAAAACATAACAATAGCTAACTGTACAGCTTCTCTCACGCTGCAACCAAAGGCCACACAACAAGACATTATATCATAAAAAAATAACAAAACGCAAAAAACGAAACTTCAATAACAAAGACTAAACAAGGAGTAACATAAACACACGCGTAGAGTTCTGATGTAACGTGCAAGGTGTAGGTTATGTGTATTAAGCTGCGGGAGGGTGTGTTATTGAGGGCAAAGGAGTGGGGTTTAGAGAGCGGGAGTTGACTCACATCCTCTTACCCTATGCCGCTTCTATTCTATTCAATATTCTGTGGGCAGCCCACACCGACCTGGAGGGTTTATGGCCACCCGTCCGCAATAGACCCTTTTACAATCCTATTAGCGACGCTTCCTTGAACGCCCTAGTTCAATATTAAAATAAAACTAATTATAATGTGATATACTGATTCACGAGTTCATATTAAGAACAATGCTGTAACAAACATTTCTGTTCTTGTCCCAATTCAATCGGACATACATCTTTTACGGTTTTTAATAGAGGAAGTTTTCTAAACGCAGAGATAGGTTTATTGCACTACCGTAAAAGATGTCCGATTGAAATGGGACAAAAACAGAAATGTTTGTTACATCGTTGTTCTTAATATGAACTCGTGAATCAGTATATCACATTATAATTAGTTTTATTTTAATACTGAACTAGGGCGTTCAAGGAAGCGTCGCTAATAGGATTGTAAAAGGGTCTATTGCGGACGGGTGGCCATGAACCCTCCATGTCGGTGTGGGCTGCCTCAAGTTAGGGTGGCGCTACCTATAGTTGTTATTAGCGAATTTCCATAGGAAAGATAAACTATTGTAGTGACTCTTATGGTGAGACCTAATGTCGGGAGTGGTTAAGAATGGTTTCCAGAACGCGTTTTGGAGTGTCATTAAAAATTATATATAACTATTGCGGCCGCATTTTAAGTCCGATTTGGTCCAAATTTGATTCACAAGTCGGTTTCTAGGTCGCTCGGTATTTGAATACCATTAAAAGTATCCACAAAGGGGATTTTACCGCGGGGGCATCTTCTGATCAGAAGCGAGTTTGTCCACTGCGAGCGAAGCGAAGCGGTTCATAGTCCGTGGCCGCAAGTTCGATATTGCGAGCGGAACGGAGCAACGCGTGAGCCGGAGCTGAAGTGTAAACAAATTATAATAATATATTTCGTACACGCATGCACCTAACTGGAGCCTTCCTTACTAGACAAATTTCCCAAATAGTTGGTTGAAGCCCTAAAAATATATAAGTTTAATTTTGGATATTCGCTCAACTCACGTAAGCGGTTCAGCCGCGTGATTGAATTATTATTGTGTGAATTAATTTTGTAAGTAAACTTGGCGCACGACGATGTGGTCCCATTCAGTCCATTTGTCATTAAATTCCTATTTCATGAAATACATCCGTTATACTCTTTAGTTAATTCGTGCACCACAAATATACTTTACCAGGAACGGGTACAAGAGCGAGAAACCTTCAATTTCCGATTGATTTTGTAAATTCTGAAAATGATGTAAAAAAAAAACACCTTCGAAATGAGGTGATTCAGTTTGACCCTAGTTCTAAATTTAGTCGTGACCAAAACAAGATGTTGATTTATCACTTGATATCGCCGCGCCTGTTTCGTGCGGTCTCAACATGCTGTATGATAGATAAGTCGGAACTCTTCCCGGACATCAGGATATGGGATTAGTTGACTAATACAGGGTGTGTCACGATTTATGACCAACATTCTGGTAACCGCAAAATTTATAATTTGTTATATGCCGACCACACACACATTTTATTTATAAAAATGGGTCAAGGTTACTTTTGGTATTTCAATAATTACTTGTGAATAGTAATATACAAGTATTCTAATTTAAACGTAGTTACCCCTATACAATAAATATAAAATACACCAACTTCCTACAAGCTATAAAGCTAAAATTGTGTAATATTATTAAAAAGTGATATAAACCCATTTGGAATTAGATTACTCAAGTCAAAGAGATGAAATGGGAAAACTACCCTTAAAATTAAATAATAAATAAAATGGGACAGTCTAACCCAGAACCCGTGCGGGCAACTACAAACTAAATGGTGTGCGTTCTTTGTTGTGTTTTTGTGTAAGTGTTGTATTGACAATGTGTTGTAACAATTTGTTAATATTTGACGACCTCATGAGAGCGATTTGTTACACCAGATGATGGACGATTGAATACGTCCGAAACCGCGGTAGTGTTTACAACTAGTGGAAACAACAGGTAATATTGCATTAACCTTGTATTAATGTAGGGATTCGGGGACCTTAACCAAAATTCTATAAATTTATTTCATCAAAGCATGACACTTTCATGTAATTCATGGCTAAATTATAAAGCGATTTCAGAAGCTTATTCAAATGTCTTAAAACATCAACAATTTTCCAACCTCCATCATACTGTCTAGTAATGTTTTTATTACAGATTATACTTAACACATTATTAAAGTGTCATTAAAATTGGAAAAGCAGTTTTTGAGATGGAGGTCGCATTAAATACGTTTGTCCACAGTAACGCACAGTGTAGTACATATCAACTCGCCAAGCAATTTTGGACTAACTTTAAATTCTGAACTACTCTTGCGTCACAGCCAGCCACGACTTAGAGTTTATGAAACAGTTAATTTCTGTACTAACGATAAATTGTTTCAGAAGTAAAAATTAGAACGGTATTCCCTCCGCGAAGACAGCCTTTTAGCGCTTTAAAATTTATCGGGGAACATATTTTTTTGTTAATTTAGTAACATCATGAACTCTAATGCTGCATTTGGCAAGACTGAATCATAAATCGAACCTTTATATTTTGTTAATTTAACCACTTTAGTTAATGCCCAATAAATACGACGGTTTACCGACTGCACGTGTATGGCTGTGTGCTGGACAGGTCAAGGGGTGTAATCCGAACCACCAATTATCGAGCATGCCCATCAAGAGGTATTGATATTTTACAAAAACACATTTATTAATTAAAAATTCAAATTTAATTTTTTTTTATACATACATTTTTTGAAAAATGGCGTAGAAATCAGAATTATTTTTTAAAATTAAAGAACAGAAAAACTAAAACATATTATCGAAATAAAGCTAAAGTTGATTTTTCAGTGGGTGGATTCTGATTCACAGTAGATTTTCATTTCATAAGAGATTACGTCATGTCCACACGAGATTAAGGTTATTTTTATATCGAGTTTATTCTCTAATTTAAATCATAAAATATAGCGTACAACATTCTTGACTCGGTCACTAACGGGGTCGGCACTAGTGATGTCCGCCTATGTTATTTAAACTTACACCTTTAAGGTGTTTAACATAATATGGAATTATAATTACAGCGCTAAACAATTAACTATACAAATTTGAAGTTGGCTTAGTCTTTCAAGTATTTTACCATTTGAAATAATGTAGGCCTTCACCAAAAGAACATTAA
>JAGFPH010007657.1:41096-63325 GCA_018207615.1 Philaenus spumarius | reverse complement strand
CTTTATTAACACTGTAAACTCAACAATTTTGACTAACTTTTAAAATTACGTTAGTCACTGAAACTCCTCTGAAAACGTTTACTTTTTAAAACAATTGAGTGAATATACAAATTGTTTTGTTTCTGATATGCATTTAGTTTTAGTTCCTGTCGATAGAGAAAGATAAAAAAGACGCATACATTAAAGTTTAAGACTAAAGGACTAAGTACTAACTTTACAATAAGGCTTAGGCATGTGTTGTAAAGCTTTACATAAGTAAACGTCTGCATTAATGTGTTACAAGAGAGGCTTTAGTCAAATAAATACAATACCAATAAGGCTAGAAATGATTTAGGTCAATATATGTTATGGTATAAATATTTATACATGGTTTTTACAAGGATAATGTGCCTGAGTGGCGTAGAGATGTCAGGCTTTAGTCCAACTGAATACAGAATGTCATCCCTGAAGTCTTAGGGGCGTGCACCATGTAACAATGGACATATGGGTTACATTCTTTGAATCTATAGTAAACACACACCATCTTTCCATAATCATTTTAACGTACCCGTCTTAGCCACAACCCATCTTGAGGCTAACAAAGAATTATGTGTTGTCAGCGTCAGATACAAATCTAAAGCTACAGTTCGTTTGGAATGGTTCAAAGGTCAACAAGATGCCAGAACAACGGACACCATCGTCATAAGTCTAAGTCGCTTTACTGAGTGGCTCGTTTCAGCAATGGGCATTTCTGATTCTCTGTAATACTTATCTATTATTTGAGATCTACATTAACTTGCTTTTTGATAAACTAATGCCGGTGAAATATTTACAATATGGCTAAAAGTTTGAACGATTTAATGAGAGGGTTAGACCCATTTCACACTTACCCGGCTGTCGTTTAAACGATACCGTATACACGACAATCGGGACAGAGTATACGACAGTTTTCACACTTGCCCGATAAATGCGGTGGTAGTGTAAACGATACCCGGCTGTCGTGTAGGAAGTCGGTTGCCCCCACTGCAGTGGCGAAACAAACCGGCGAAGGGAAAGGGTGAAGGGACTAATGGCGGAGTAAACATCTAGCCGACACGTGTCGTTTGCAATTTCTAAGATACTTTCCTGCATTTTTGTTATATTGTTTTTGTGTTAAACAAATTGGCATCTACTGGATACTGCCAACAGAAGTGAAAACTTAAAACTGTAAAATAACGGTGTTTTTTATTTCCAAATTGATTGTAGTATCAAAAGTTAAAATTGTACAATTTGTAAATTAAACTTATTAGTCTGGTTTTCACATTTGTATATGGTTTATTTATTAATCAAAATATATGATGGACTGTGCAAGCCCAATACAAAATATAAATACAACATAATTGTAGATGTATAATAATTTGTTTATAATATATGTATACATACATTGTTTATGTATATTTAAAATTTCATACAAATCGGATTTTTATATTTAGAGAAAATGTATTTTTATCGAAGAAAAGTTGATCGAGACTGCTTATAGGTTATAGGACTTAACAAAATTGTATTAGTCCTAGATAAAAATCAATTTTCTCAAAATATAATCATATGATTTGTATGCTATTTAAAATATACATAAACAATACAGAATAAACTTAGAACACAAAATCTCACAACTAATACGTTTATTAACTCAAACGCGTTTCAACGACAAAGTCGCCATCTTCAGTGATGCACAAGCTACAATAGTCAAACTGTAACTAAGTTATAGTTATAGTTAGTTATAGTTTGACTATTGTAGCTGGTGCATCATTGAAGATGGTATAACAGTCCAAATTCCATAACATTATTATTAAATGAAAGTACCAAAAAGACTGAGAGAACTGATCCAGTTTCAACCAATACGTTATACATATTTTATAGAAAAACAAATACCTAACCTAACCTATGTAAGAAAACCATTTAATAGCCTAGAGCCTAACCAGTTTGACAAACAATATTTAAGAATTATAAATTGTATAGAAACACACCAATATTATTTGTACCCATGTATTAACTTCACTAGTAACCAAAAACACTGTAAAATCATGTTTAAATGTAAGCTACAACAAACCAATATTATAAGGTAAACTATGCCATAACCTATTCAAAGGAATAAATTCCAAAATACGATCAAATTCACAACACATAAAGAAAAGAATCCTGTAATAGAAAAACACCATCTTTATTTATTTATTCAACCAGATTTCATTAGATTCCACATTTATTATCAAAACACTTCAACATTAAATTAAATTAGTATTCGCACTGTTTACTAGTGGACCGCAAAATGTAAATAACATAGGAACAGCTGTTAGTAGCCTATGGTTATAAATAATTTTAAAGTGAGAATGTATTTATTTCAAAACACAAACCTCAGCAAAAAACTATTGTAAAATATTAACATTTATAATTATTTAGCCATAAATCGATATAAAAAATTAGCTCATAAGTAGCGAAATATATGTAAGTAAAGTGGAATGTTGTGTCACTAAAATCAGCCTCTGTTTACATGACGCCATATTTGTACTAAGTTAACGATGTTACACGCGATTCAAGTTAAATTCTTTCTATAAATAAAAATATGTGTATTTTGGCAACAACGAACTAATAAAGTCTATACGATATCTGAGATATCCAGTTATAAGATATACGACTTCAAAAAAAATTAATAAAAATCAAGTGAAATGTCAGTACTACTTTATGCCAACAACCAGAGGAAGCGAGAAGATCCAAGTAGTCATTACGCGGAAGGAGACAAATGATGAAAAAACCGACGCGCGGGTTTTTAAAGCATTAGAAGCCAAACTGAGTTACAGTGTAGTTGTGTATTGAACACCATCAAGTAAAAGTTTCATTAAAACAGTTTTTTTTTTAAATTAAATAAGTGATAAATTCAGTGAAAACGATCAGAGATAGGTATACTCTGTATTATTATTAACATTTCGGACTTTGAACAGTAAATTTCTATCGACAGTAAAGCCAAATAAACTCTCAACAATTTTCTTCAAAAATGATGCCAAATTTTGTAAATCTAAATCCATTAAATGTTAACCTTGTAATTAAGGCGAATAAGTAAAAAGCATATTCATGTCAGCCGAGTTCCTTACCCCGAGATAGACATTAAATCTATTTAAATAGCCTATTTAGCCAATATGTAATGTAAAAGAAAATATAATTCAAAAATAAAAATTGTGACTATTGTAACCCTAAAAGAAATCCAGTGTTAATTATTTATAAGGCTACTTCTGAAGCCAATACAAAGAAAAGTATTTTATATTTATCAATTGTTTTTCATAAAATAGAAGAATATTATAAAATGGCTTCCAACTAGTGGGGCTTTATAAAAGGATATTTGTAAAAATATATTATAAAATGGCTCCACAACATGTGGGCATTTAGTTGCAAAAGAAATATACATATTTATAATAAAAATATATTATAATGGCGACTTTGTCGTTGAAACTCGTTTTAGTTAATAAACGTATTAGTTGTGAGATTTTGTGCTTTAAGTTTATTCTATCTAGTATATGTTCTCACAAGTCAAGTTAAATATTTATTTATAGACAATATATATATATATAATTGTCTAAAAATGACAACGGATGGCTTAGAGAGAGAATGAGCGACTGTAATGTAGGCTATACAATGTATATTATTGAATCGGGGACTTAACTGAACGAGTAAGTGTAAAAAAGATCCACTTTTGTGTCGGCGTCGGCTACATGTCGGCTAGATGCCGGTTACATTACAACCGGTTAGGTGTGAAACAGACCTAATGGATAAAACGGTCGATGTAAAGAGTGTAAAGTAGCATTTCCATTTGAATAGATGACTTAGTAAAAATAAATTCTTGACCTTTGAAATGGGAAAGGCTGCTGCAATAGTTACATTTGCTGCGACCATAGATTAATGTTATGAAACATGTTACCATTTAATTTGATTATATTAATTTTAATGTATTTATTATTATTAAATCTGTAAGAGTGATACGCAATTTACACATACTAGAAATTAGCCTTTATTGTGTTAATTAATAGGCAACATAGCTTAAGACAAATAATAACTCAGCTCACATTTTAGAATCCTTTATGTCACTTTTCACATGGAACCTGTATGGTGTTATCCGACGTTATCTGTAAACCTCTTTCGTTCATCAGCCGCATTTGTAATTACTTCCTACGACATGATTCTATGCTATCGTACCATGTCAAATAAATCTCTAATGTAAAATAGAATTAATTAAACTTTGAGATTTCAGAGAGTCAAGCATGTAAAGAGGAAAAATGCGATCGTATAACAAAAAATAAATATTACAAAAATGTACAGTGAAAATAAAAAAAATGCTTAAAAGAAAAGCATAGCATTACATTTATTTGTTAACAATTTGTTTGCCCAGTTGTAAAAAACCAAAAATTTATTGTTGTTAAAAATGTCAAATCGTTTTTGGAATGTTGTGTATTAATTAAAGTTTGTTATCATTTATAATAATTTATATTCATAATACTGTCAGGTTTATGTTATAAGAACACATTGTGTATTACTTCTCATTTAAAAATTACATTAATTTTCTCAGGAATTATTAATCTGCCATATAGCATAGTAACATAGAATGAATCCATCCTGATGTATGTGTCATCACTATTTAACTTAACAATTGTATTTAAATTAAAATACTCACTATCTGGCAGTGTAATATTGCGCCTTTTGTTATTTAACTCTTTTGCTATAAATATTGAATCGTTTTCACAGTTCAATATTTTACCCCTAATAAATTCTCATAATAACATTTGGTTCACATATTTTCAAGAAATTTATAATGATTTGGAGAGTTATAAATATTTGTCTTTGTTAATGTAAAATGTGACTCATCTTTCTTATACATTTCAAAATATCTTACTTATATTATAAAACTAAAACTTGCATTATCAGGCAAACTATTCAAGGTACACCAAAGGTTTTAAAAATACTATAATATTCTGATCCAGAAACAACGTCATACAACTATTACAAAAGTTAGCCTCGAGAAAACATATCACGTAAAAACTATTATCAAGGAAACTTACTTAATATTGTTTTACCCAGAAACAATTTGAAATTCTAAGTTTTAAATGTTAAAATTCCCCTTTCTCAAATACTCTTTTAAAACTAACCGATACTATAAAAATTAAGTTATTTATGAAATCTCTGCACTTACAATAAATTATACCATAAAAATAGGTTTTGAATAGTAGCTATGAAAAAGAATATACCTGGTGTAAAAAAGCCCCCTCCCCCTTAACTTATTACAAGTAGAAATAAATAGGGGATGTGGGACTTTTTGACACCTGTATATTGATACATAAGTAATTTTAATAAATAACTGCCATTGTAATTACAGATGTTATCATATTTTATAGCTTAAAGGTAACATATAATTCAACGTTCTTGCCTTACAAATTGAAAAGAATCATAAAGAAATACATATCAATTGCTGAAATTACGTAGTTTTTATTTATTTTTTTACTTAAAACATAAACAAATCTCTTTTAATTGATGTATTCCTATTATTAATCTAGATAGAGTATACAACAACTATATGCAAGTATGTAAAATATACCACTAAAAATAAATTTATCACAAATTTTAAATTAATTTGGTATTGGTTACGCTACACACACATAATATGTATTTTTCCTCGTTGCATTAACGGCTATAAAAAAAATACAAAGCTCAATTATGAGAAAGGTTTTATTGTGAATGTAATTTTTATATGACCTAAAATACAGCTAAGTAATTAATATCACATCTGTTAGAGCACAACGAGTAAGAGGTTGTCGTGTTAAGTACGATTGGTAATCTATTAGTAATATATAATCTTTTTTTTTATAATGTCAGAAAGTCTTATTTCTTTTTATTGGCAAATAAATTACAATTGCGGCTATTTATCTATGTTTAATGCATGGTTCAGGTACATTACCTTTTGACATTTATTATAACAGCAATTACACTTTATAAAATACAGTTTCCCACAGATTTTACCCATACTTATTAAAATTACATCAAAGATATTCGGTATGGGAAATTAAATATGTATAGGTGCTTAATATAAAATTTAATAATTTTGAATATCATATATTTTGAAGTAATAATCTTTGTACAATATGGGAACTGATAAGCAGGTGACTGATAGCTTCTTGCAAATTTAAATTGCCATGATATTCAAGACTTCAATGCAGTGGCGATTTAAGTTAAAACTTTCATTTAACATTAATTAGTTAAACTAAGAAAATATTAATGAAAATAATAATTTCAAAAAAATTCAGCAGTTAAAGCAGAACTATTTACTTGTTACAGTTCAGATGAAACAAAGGTAAGATTGTATTTATAAAGAGTAACAATTCAAACTATAATTATCTTAAATTAAATACAGAATGTAATTGAATAACTAATAGAGAGAGATATATTACTTCTGGAATCTCATTCAACTACAGGCAACATCTTGCGATCATTATTTGAACTCCTCACGAAAAAAATATAAGAAATGTCAAGGAACCCGGATTTGATACTAAAATATTTAATTTAAAAATACTTAATTTCGATACCTATTTCCTACATCAAAATGATGTAAAACCAGTTTATTAGAAAAAATTAAACATAAAATTTGAAAATTAACCCGATTTTTAAATAATTTAAATATTTACGTTAGAAGTTCGGAACCTATTGCCCAAATTATATCGAAATTAAAGCTTAAATCGATAGGAAAATTACAAATACAAGGAAACCGAATCTTATTTGGAAAAATAATTATGGTCTATAGAAATAGCCAACCCTTTTAAGTATAAGAAGTCTTTGGCGAAGGTCTGGAATATGTACCGTTGGGCCAGGATAAATATAAAACCCCGACTATAACAGTTACAGTGGAAAAAAAGCTAGACGTTTTGTTCTATTTCGGCCACGCCCAAGAAGTACAGGCGCACGAACTTGTATTTGCACTAAATATGAATTATAAATGATCAAGTTTCCTAAATTTGTATATGTAAAAACTAGATTGTGAAATGTCGACTGTAATATTGAGTTAAGTATTTTATTCGATTTATTTCTTAAATTTCATGTTTTAATATTTGTAAAACATCCTTTAGTACTTTACCTCTCAGAGAAAATTAATTGTAAAGAAAAGGACAAAATTTTAAACTTATTACTCTTTACTGCTCTCCAACATATACACACTCACAAATTAAAAATTCCAGAAGATCGAGTCGCCGATATCAGAAGTTTCCGGAATTGAGCTGGAGTAGCCTACAATTGGCCTTCTTGTAAATCCACAGACATGAAAAGTACATTATTTGGTAAGTGCAGTTTCTCAAAATCAACCAATTAACAACTGAAATTCCCACCTCAAATTATCCAGAAGAGTATATAAATAAGTAGACAAACATTTATGAGGTGCAATATCTACTGATTTCTGGTTAAATGGTAAAGAAATACAACCATACATATTGGTGAGAACGTTCCAACTTTTAATAGACTTAGATTACGGTTTTATTATAATTGTGAACACTTACAAACTGTTAATAAAAAAAAGTTTCAACGAACACTGTCTCAATAATTATAACGACTATCATAATCTTTGTGAATAGACCTTGAATTGTGTGCTTCTTAAACAATTCAATTCACACAATAATTATGCCACACTAATAAGACAACAACCACTAATTATTTCATGTTTAATTTATTAATCTTTGTTTCGATATATATTAAAATATTTCTTTTATTATTTTTTGATGTAATAATTTTTGAAAAGTCGGCACTAACTTCCCGAGGTTAAGTTCTCTGTGTTTCTACTAATATATGCTATTAATAGTAAGTATAAGTGAACTATTGATTGTTATTCACTATAATCAAAACATTCGTGACATAATTTTCAATTTACTTTATCAATTTTATGTAATTTTCTCTTTATGTGATTTGTATTAATTTTATTGTGAAACTTGAATATGAACATTAGTGAATATCACATTTTAAATATATCATGAACTGAAAGAATAATACCACCAGTTATTGTATTAAGAAAATTATATTTTATTATCTGTTAATTAAACGAAGCAAAGCTTTTATTTCTTAATTGTTATTTGCGTCTTGACGTTAATAAAGTCCGGCAAGGCAAGTATTTCCTATTTTGTTATTATAATAAGGAAATAATACTTAACATAAAATTAAATCGAAAAATATTAAAATAAAATTATAGTTTTGTTATTTTACAAAAGCAAACTAAAAACACTACATTCTCAACATAGTTTATTGTTGACCGAATTGACAGAAGAGCCTTGTTTTATTCTTTGTATATTTCAACAAAAATGGTAAACGTTTTGAAAAATTTATGTAACGGTACGGGAGCAGGGATTTGGTGCGGGGTTATAGTAAAATTCACCTCAGAGTGAGGCGGAAGTTCAAGCCTACGGAGGGTCAGCACGGTCGACTGGTTTCCGCTCTACTCCTACCTGAATTTTAATTTTTTACAGTAGCGTTATGCAAACTTTCTTTATATCAAGAAAATATAAAAATAAATCACATAACGTTGTGTATCACGATCGTCCGTTTATTTTGATACCAAACTTGAAGTAAATCGGTAAATGTTGAGTAATTAAAAACACCTTCAATAGTTCTTAGTTTAGCTATGCTATTTAATTACTCAACATTTACCGATTTACTTCAAATTTGGTATCAAAATAAAAAGACGATCGTGATACACAACGTTATGCGATTTATTTTTATATTTTCTTGTTATAAAAATGTTTGCATAACGCTACTATAAAAAACTAAAATTCAGGTAGGAGTGGAGCGGAAACCAGTTGACCGTGCTGACCCTCGGTAGGCTTGAACTTCCGCCTCACTCTGAGTTGAATTTTACTATAGGGTTTCCGAATGTTTTGATAGAAGTGCAGGTTTAAGGCAGGGATGTCTATAGAGCCCGTTGTTATTTTCATTATTTAAGAATGACCTTGTAGAGATACTTGGTGGTTGATGTTTGTTTGGGGATACCAAAGTGAGAGTGTTACTCTACGCGGATGATATAGCGCCCACAAAAGTAACATTGCAATATATGAACAATAACTTGTAAAACTATTGTGACATCTGGATGTTAAAGAATTTAGAAAAATTTTAAATAATGGTTTTTAGAAATGTGAGTAGTTTGGGAAACGAAATGTGGCGTTATAAAGGGGAGGAAATAGAGTGTGTTAATAATTATAAATATTTGGGATTGGTTCTTACACCTTCATTGTCGTTCCAAACAGGTATAAATCATGTTTGTGCAAATTTAATGGGGAATAAATGCGTGACATTACCTTCAAAATTTTAATGTTATAGAGCGGTTTCTGGATGTGTTTTGTGTCATGGGGCGGAAGTTTGGCGATACTGCCAATGTGACACAGTCGAACAGTTGCTGCGGTTTTTTATCAAACATATTTTAGGTTTACCGCCAAATACCCATAGCTATATGTTGTTTTATATAGACACAAACCAGGAACAGATTTATTTGTTTACGTTGAAGTTGCTCGTAATGTACATGTTAAAAGGTTTTAAAATGTCTCCAGAACGGCTTCCTAACGTATTAGCTAAGCAAATTATAAGTGAAAACTTGTGTTGGTTTAGGGAATGGCAATTGTTGGCTGAGTGACATTCTGTTGCATTACCTGTCTAGCCTGAGTTGCATGGACAGTGGGGGGGGGGGGAGTTAGCTGTTCGTATTGGTAAATGCTATAAGAATTAATATGGGGTAAAGTTTTGTTCGGTCAGCTGAGGCTTCCATTCATCACTAGACGTACACAAATATTTGTTTTCAGTTAAAATACAGTGCATATTTTATCAATGATATTAACATAAATGTAATTAGAACGGTTTTTAAATGTCGAGGGGAATTGCTTCGTCTGAATTACAAACCGTGGATATAAAATAAAAATTATAATGCAATTTAGAAGAAATTAAAAATGTTTTTCACTTTGTGGCTAGTTGTCCAATTTTGAGAGAGATAAGAATAGGATGGTTTAGTTTGCCAGAAAACCTAAAAGAAGTTTTGCGAAGGTGAAAAGGGTCCACCATTACGAATTAGGAGTAGCGTTTGGACGTAACTTGTGCTGAAGTACGTTTGGACCTTTATACTTTTGGGCATTAATCTTCCTGGTATTTCTTTTTAGAGATTCGAAATATTATTGTAAAATTAAATGTAGCTATCGCAGTTGTAAAATCAACAAACCACTGCAAACAAAATATATATCTGACAAATTAGTAGTTTTATAGCCTAAAAAATATCCGGATATACATGTCACAGACAAGTTAAAGTACTGTTCTACTTTGAAGTTTGTATTTATGAAATCTTGCCTCCTAGGTTTCAATATGAACAAAACAATTTAACCTAATAGATTTGCATAAACCACCTTGCCATGGTGTTACCCTTGTTATTTGAACATTGAAGATTACGTTTCAATATTGTATGTGCTATACAATTTGTTTAAAAATTAATAAGTTTGGTAATGTTATTGTGGTTATTTATTTGAAAAAGAGTAATTTTCTGTATTTATATCAAATATACACATTTTTTTATTAAAACCCTTAACTGCCCACTACGTCCAAATGGACACGCCTGCAGGGAATGTTTGTTTGGCCGGTGTGAATTTTCGCTCTTAACTTTCTTAAGTTGACACCCTGTCACCATCTTGTGTCAGATCCAGGCTTTGTTTACATGTGGTTTACTGTTGATTTTGTTGGTTATAATGTTTTATAAACAACTAAATAATGGACATAGACGAAATGTAAGTGTAACAATACTTTTACAAAATGTCTAAACATAACTGTAGTTATACAAAACTGTATTGTATAAACTGCTTTAACCCCAGTACAGGTTAAAATGTCATTAGGTAGCTGTAGAGCTGTTTACAGCATTGTTAACATAACCGTGTCCACATGGACACGCTAGGCATTGATGAGGTAATTTTTAGTACCAATAGGTAACATTTGTATACAGTAATTTTGTACCTAAAAACAAAATTGACTGACTTGTTTTTATGTTTTTCATTATTTTTCATGCAGGTATAGCTTCCTACTCAACATAGGCCTACTGTTATTTTTGTGATTTTTGAAATAAGACATTGTTATGGTAATATATTGAATAAAGCAAGATATAGCCTATTCCGAAACTGTACATGTACAATACTGTATTTACAATATGTAATTAGTTTATACATAGGTCAAAACTAAATCAAGGAAATACACATATAAAACTCATACTTGACCAAGGCCTAATGCTAATCCTAACCTAACCTTATATTTCTCAGAGTAAAAATCTTGGTTGTTCTTTTTGAAGTAATATAATCTGGGCTGATTTATAACTATATGCTTAGGCCTAATGTTCGTTTTTGTTTCAGACAAATTGATTGTTTAGAAGAAGATTTTACAGTTAAAGAAGCTTTGGACATTTTATTTGGACAAGATGATGATAATCCAGAATCTGATACGCTGTACATTGCTCTCCCAGACCCGGCAGTCCTGAGCGATGAAGATTCAGGGGATGAAGATGGTGCCGGTACAACAGAAAACTTTAATACCAGTCAACTAACCGCTCATGAAGAAATACGGTACAACGATGCAAGGGATGACAGGGTAAATTTTGAAGCTATTCCCACAAAAACACCAAGAACGTGGTATTCTGGCACCTTTGAAGTAAGCTTGGCGTTTTCCTGGACAACTTTAACTATAACAAATACAAAGACTTTACTTTAGTGGACTCTTTATTGATGAAGACATAATATAATTGTTTGTAACCGAGTCCAACCGATATGGCATGTCTAAAACTGCAGGACACCCAAATATTACATCCGATGAAGTCAAGTGTTTTTTTATCAATTTTACTTTTGAGTGGCTACAATTCATTGCCAAACATTCGTTTATATTGGAATTTTCAAGACGATACAAGAAATTTTATGGTGGTAAATGCCATCAGGCATTTGAGTATCGTTTTGAGCAGGTACTTAGATTTCTACATTGTAAAGACAATACAGAAATAGACGAAAGAAACAAAACGTGGAAAGTACAATCACTGATTGACAAAATGAAATGTAAATTTCTTCAACATTTTCTGCTGGAACAAAATCTATCTTATGACGAGTCAATGGTGAAATACTATGGAAAACATTCATGCAAGCAATTTATTAGAAAAAAGCTTATACGATTTGGTTACAAAATTTGGAGTTTATTCAACAGAGAAGGTTACCTTGTCAACTTTCAAATTTATCAGGGTAAGAATGTAAATGATATAAGTGAGTATCAAAGAATGTTTGGAAAGTCTAGCGCACCACTTGTACAAATGATAGAAAGTTTTCCCGTGGTACTGAAAAAACTGCCCTTTCATTTTTTAATTGAAAATCTTTTCACAAGCCTCAGTTTATTGTCTTTTATAAGGGAGAGTGGTTATGGAGGTACTGGGACAATGAGGCAAAATATATTATCAAAATCTTGTCCTCTGATCAGCAATAAAGAATTTGAGAAAACTCAAGGTGGAAAGTATGAAAGTATAATATCAAAAGAAGATTGGGTTGTGCTGTGCAAGCGGAATGACAACTCGGTTGTTACAGTTGCCTCAAATTGCGTGAGCGTGGAACCAATTTCAAGCGTTAAACGTTTTTCCCAAACCGAGAAGAAATGTATTCTAGTTTCCCGTCATATCATTGGAGAGTATAATCGTTCGATGGGAGGAGTCGATTGCCTGGACCAGAACGTACGGTAGCTCATTACAGGATCCACATTAGAAATAAAAAGTGGTACTGGACCATATTGACCTGGCCACTTGATGTAGCAACTCAAAATGCGTGGTTGATTGCTCAGCGAACTGGTAAAAAAATCAGCCAACTGGAGTTTCGTTGTGAAATAGTTCAAGTATACCTTAGACGGTATGGTTGGAGGTGGAAGGCCTGCAACTCCTAAAGTCGGATCTTCACGAGTTTCTTATGCCTTGCGCTTTGACGATAGAAACCATCTCATCCAAAAGAAACGAAGATGTGCTGGAGGCGGCTGTAAAACTAAAACTCCCGCAGTGCGCACACAGTGTGGCAAATGTGATGTTGGATTGTGTGTCGAATGTTTTGAAGACTTCCATAAATTAAAATAGGACACTTCACACATCATTACTTGAAAAATGTTTGTTTTTTTTATTTAACCAATGTAAAAATAAAAGGAGTTTTGTTCTAATGATTTTGCTCATTCCAATGCCTAGCGTGTCCACATGGACACGCTATTATTCCTGGTAAAATAATGATGGGAAAATAAAAAAAAAATGTTTTGCACAATATTTTATCAATCTGAAGCCTTTTTACTAAAAATAATTACGTTTTTCAAAAATTAAAAAATAATATGGGCAGTTAAGGGTTAATTTACGTAAATAAACTAATATAATTATTTTATTAACGTTTTAACTTTGATTTAACAATTGTTTGCAGCTGGCCAACTTAATTTAACAACACGTACATGAAAAAAATGTATACATAAGTGGATGCATTTAGGTTGTTAGAATTATATATTTTGAAGTATATAATATATTTTATGTATCGACGAAAGTTTAATTTCAATGCCTCAAATAATATTTGCACATGAGACTAAGAGGATACTGAGCAGAGTACACATGTAAATATATAAAAGGAAGATTGTCAGGTAAAATTATATTTGTTAATAAAAAAAGGCGGGGTTCTTGTAATAAATATATTTGTTATAAACTTTACAATAAATGTATACAATTTGTTATAGCTTAGCTGTAACCTTTATTGAGAACATTTAACTCTTGCCTTGTTTACAGCGTTTCTTTAGGTAATTAAATAGTTTTAGTATTTGTATGCTTATATGCACGCTCTCATTGTTTTAGATCTTAGCTAGAGCCTAGCAGGTATATTTTTCTTTGGTGCAACAGTAAGGTCGTTCTACTTTTCTCTATTGAATATCCAACTTTTATGTGAGTACTTTCTAACAAAATCTGTTAAAACTACTTTCATACATAGAAAATGTTGTTTGAAATATTTTGTTTAATCATTGTTTAGGCCTATATGTATGAGTATGATATAGAATTTAAGTATAATTTAATTAGCTGTAAAAAAAAAAAAAAAAAAAAAAAAAACGTGTTTCAAAGTTTTCTTGTGTATTTATATGTTGTACAATAAAGACACAATTCGATTGACAATTAATTGTCCTTGTAAGGAATTAAAAACAACTTGTTTTAAATATTGATAATGGAATAAATGTAGAAATTAGTAAGCAAAAACAACAATTGAGTGCGGACCCTTGTTAAATTTCAACAAATCATTATAGTTTGTGCAGATTATATTATATTAACTACACAAAGAGTATGATAACTGCATTCTATTCATCAGTAAATGTGACTTAATTACAGACAGAAAGTTTTAATTTAGATTAAGATATATTTTTAATCAATAAAACACTTTCTTAAAGTACAGTAAAAACAAAATAAGAAAACTATAAAATCCTTAGTTAGGAAACAAATTGGTATGAATCCCTTAAGTTTCTGATAAAGTTACATTGTACAAAATGTTTGACTAAAATGTAGTATTTAAAACAAGAGAAAGCTAATAGTCCAGAGAATTACGGTTTCTGTTCAGAACGTTTTATAAAAATGTCGATTGACGTGTAATTAAAGACTACCTCCAGGAAAAGGTTAAATATTGCTGATGCGGGCTTTTACCCGTGCCTGGAAGTCATTCCTTCTCGGGGGTGGAAATTATTACATTAAAAATAACCGCATGAATACAATAGGAAGGAATTTCAAGCAACAGTTTTCTAAAAGGTTCCTTCGATAAGTAAGTACTTTTTTAGTTACTCCTGATTGAATATTTTAGTGTTTTATAAAAAATCTTGTTGTTAAATATTTCACGAATAACTCGAAACCTCACCTTTTATCAAATAAATTGTAATAAAAGCTTGTAAAATCGCTCATAAAAAAAACAACTTTATTTTAGTAATTGCTTTAGGTTTATACCAAGAGAGGTAAAGGTTACGACTTTTCGTAGAAAGTACATGAAAATACCTTTTAAATTATCTTTTATAAAAGTTTCTTGCATAAAATTAAATGTGTGGCCTGCTTTTTTAGAATAAGTTGGCAATGAAACCAACGGCTTTTAGGCAAAAATTGAAACTGATCATCATTTTTCATTTATATTTAAAGTTTTTTAATTTCTAATAATATGATTCCGAAGTTTTACCGTTTTAGAATTCCTGCATTTGAAGAAAAAGTTCAATTGAAATTTAAAAAAATGCTTCTTACTTTTCAAACTAGTTGTCTTTCTTTCAAAATAATTAGAAAACTAAAGAGGATACGTAAAAAACTTGGAAGAACAAAAATTTAGATTATTATTTACAAAACTTTCTGTTTTATTTTTAATTCTCTAGGATAAAATATAATTGATATATCACTGTTTGAAGTTTGACGTTTGTTGAAGAACCACCTTCCTCGAGACTTTTTAACTCAACCAAAGCTTAGGTTCCTATCTAAAACGAAGGGTTCAAGGATGTTCAACGTTACATCCTAGTATCCCTGGAAATTCCGAACAAAATATTTCTTGGATAGATTATATAACTTAAAATTTAAGGAAGTTATGGTTAAAACCAATCGCATTTTTTCGGAGATAGTTTAGGAGCACACAAATTTGGAGCATTTTTGAATGCCAATAAACACTTAGTCCGTATCATTAATATGTAATAGTGCACTATAGTGTACTACACACTTACACACACACACAAAACCCCCTCACACACATATATATTATATAATATAAATTTAAAAAATACATAGTTTATAATAATATTCTACGTATTAGGTAAATAATAATTTTTTGTATTTAATAATTTATAGTATTATTAAATATTAAATTGCATTATAAAAGGTGAAGGGATTTTAATTTAATGCACCATTAAAACATCTAAAGCTGTTGAAAACTATATATTTTTAATTTTGTCATAAGGGATAGTTTTAATTAGTTAAAAGATTATACTACATCATGAATTATGTTCCAGAAATTAGAATAATGTTTATTCTATATACTTAAAGTACCGATCTCATGTAAATAAAAACTTATCGTTAAGTTATTAATTAAAAGTTATTATTAAGTACTGTAATAAATAATAAATTATATTAGTTATTAGATTTTTCTTTTCATATAAATACATCACTAACACTTTTCAAATAGTTCAAATTTTTTTTCCCCCATTTGGTTTTAATAACTACCCCAAGGGACTTATAATAAATAAGTTTTCGGTTTGTGAGTTTTGGAACGTTCTAATAAATCGTAATTCATGTTCCAGGACATTAAAACCATATGTATTCAACACATTTCATTCTAATACAAAATATTATAAAGGGGTTGTTTTTACCCCTAAAAAACAATAATCTCACATCAAAATGTGGTCACTTTTGAAGTAGGTTGTAAAGACGAGTTTAATACCAAATTTTGTTGTTTATGTCTTTTCGGAAATAGTTTTTAGGAACTACATTATTTTAACAGTCGTACTCTCGACTACAAGCAGGATTTAATGTTATGTGATGCATATCAAAGTAAGTTAATTTACGTTTATTTTATAAAATCTGTTAGTAAATATAAATAGTTAAGATGTATTTTTCCTATCGAAATGGGTTTTATTACATTTTAAAAATACTCAAAACACAACTCAGAAAAATAGCAATCTACACTTTTTTTAACGAAGTTAACAATCATAAATTTTATGTTGGTTTATGCATTTTTCAATGTGCGAAGTAATGTTTAATAAACTTAACATTTACGAAATTAATGTACTTTAAATTATGTAATACTCTCTTCAGTCCTAATGACTGGCGTTGCTTAATGTCTTAAGTAAACTGACGAAGCTTTCCCAAGTGGTTAATGAACTATTTACATTACAATTAGAGAAAGAGAGTACAATTTATTAATTGTTTAACTAAGACCTATTTTATTTTAACTCTTAATCTACAATTATTACATCTATTGAAAGCTATTATAAAATACATTTCTCGAAATAATTAGTATGTATTTAAATTTCTTTGTTACATACAAATATATTCTACGAATGTATAGTTATCACTATAAACGTAAACACAAGGATTTAAACGCTTTGAAATTAGAACGATTGTAATTTCAAAGCGTCGAATTGAAACAGATGCCTACTTGTTAATACAATCTGAAAATACACAGTAATAAAAACTTTTCAGCAATTTTGTTATTTAGTTAAATTATATCATTCGAATACCATGAAAATAAATACTATGTAACTGGTTTACTGTGTTAAAAAGATTTCTCTCAATCTATACTCTTTTATTGTGGTGCCCAAAGAAAAGTTTAGTAATTAAAGGTTTCATTTTTTTTTTTTAGCTTAAAAAAGACAAAAATCGAGTTCATTAATCAAGAATTTTACAATAATATTTTTTTACTAATTTAAAGCATGTAAAAATTTTTGACGGTACGTTACAGTGAAAAAGTTTTATAAATAAAAATAATATTTATTGTATCAAAAGGTGATTGTAGGATATTCAATTTAAATACAATATATGATTATTGTAATAAATAATGCAGATAATAATTGTACTGGGTTATGAATTAAATTTCTTATCCTTGTACAACTAAAATAATAAAGAAAAATTCGTAAAATTTTCAGTTTTCTTACTTATCAGTTTTGTTGTCTTAAATAATTAATTAATTAGTACATCTATTCTTCTAAAGTTATTTTATTATTTAATAAACTAACTATACTACCTATGCATTTGTGCATTAACTTTATGTTATATTTTCGATAAACTAACTCAAACCCATTCTTCAGATAAAAGCAAACAAACGCAAGTAATATAATATTGCACTTATTACCCTTTGCGTTTTTATCGGGTAGTAGGATAGTAGCCGAAAGAGATGTGATTAGAGTGCACCAAGGGTGAACATCCCCCCAAGGATGATGGCGCATTCCCCCCCCCAAACGAACCATCTACCCCCCCCCCCCCCCCCCCCCCCCCCCCCCCCAATAAAATCTGACAAATGTTTGTGTGAAAACTTGTTAGGAAAAATTTCATCATTGAATATACGAATTAATTGTTAAGTTTTTTATTTTGTGAACTTTTCTAAAAAATTTCTGATTCAAATAGCATGTTTCAAAATAGGTTTACAACAAATAAAATAAAGCGTAGTAAATATTACACAAGTGCTACAATTCTGCCGTCGTACACTTCTTATACAGCTTAAAAATAATCCTGCATCTTTCAAACTGCTGTATACTAAGAAAACTGCAATAACAAATTGTATAGCTCAAGCTATCGTGGGAATGAGGAATAATAGGAAACAAGGGTAAATAAACCAAACTTTAAATTTTAGCACGAGGCTAACTTTAATTAAGATAAAATAAAATATATAGACCACGTTCAATATTACGATAACCTGTTAAAGCTAGATGTGTTTATTTTTTATATTTTTTTTTATTATTAATTTTTGTTTTTTACTGACGGTAATCATTTAGTCTACTTTTATTTTCATATTTTTTTATTAATATTAATAACTGCATACATTTAATAGATACAGTAATAGTATAATTAAGTAATGGTTTACTTTCATTTCAACTGCTGAATCTTCAAAAATCTATTAAATATAATTACTACTAAACTGCAGTCAGTAAAATGATTATAAGTGACATTATTCATCACCAAAACAGTGACTCAACCTCTCGACTTATTTGTCTTATTATTTCGTCCCTACTACTAAGGTATTCTGGTGTACATTTTCCGATAGAGAACTAGAATTAGTTAAAAACTTTTTTTTATTTTAACATTACTGTTTTAAATTAAAGAACATAATTTACATAAAAATTTTCTGGAAAAAATATGAATTCGTTTGCAACGCTTTTCATATTAGTACTACAAAACTGAAATCAACCTCGAATGATCTTACAATGTAAATAAAACTATCAAAGTCAGTAAGGTAGTCTATATTACTGACTACATCATACTTTACAGTATTGGTGTTCCTACCATGGCGAATGGCATATAACTGGATGTAAATGATATAATCACCTACATAATAAATTGACAACAGTAATTATCAATTTAACATTTCAATATAACAATTATAGTTTAAAAAATAATATACAAAAACTAGGGGCTCTGAACCTGGACGCTTCGCGTCCCAACACCGCCTCGGCCTTCGGCCTCAGATGGCTGCTTCGCTTCGCTCGCAGTTATAAAATTCGCTAAAGAATCTCGTTAATCTTTGGCTCGTTTGTACATAGGTGACTAAGCACAAATGAGCTGTTTTATTTGGCAGCTGACTCAATCTCATTAAACATTATCTCCATAAGATTAACATGGGAAATTTGAAGGATTGTTTGCCGGAGCTCCTTCTCGGGTTAATAGCGGCTAAAGGGATGATTGGATCTTGAATCTGATGGAAAATCTCTGCTTTGAAATTAAATTTTCTACAACTTTTGTATTTACAATTTTTTGCCATCTCTTATCGTTTTCTTACTAAATGCGCTCAAACTAAAATAAAATAAAAAAATAAAAAAAAATCCTTTCCGCCCAAAACGTGCTTCAAAAATAAAAATTTTTTAAATTCTGGCAATTTTTCCAAAGGTTTCTCGTCGAGAGTTTTAATTTAAGTAAGAGGTCGATTCGGGTACGATTACGGAAAGTGCCTAATAATTAATGTCAGTGAATCAGTGAAATCGTCTAGTTTTAGGGACTTTGGGCGGAGCCTCCCTTCTCGGATGAATAGGGGCTAAATGGATTATTGGATCTTGAATCTGACAGAAAATTTCTCCTTTGAAATTAAATTTTCTACAACTTTTGTATTTAACATTTTTTGTTATCTCTTACCGCTTTCTTACTAAATGCGCTCAAAGTGAAAATATGAAGAAATTGAAAAAAATCGAAAAATCTTTCTCGCCCAAAATTTGCCTCCAAAATTAAAAAATGTTAACTTCTGGTAATTTTGCCAAAAGTTTCTCGTCGAGAGCTTTAATTCAAGTATAAGGTTGACGGGGTTCCGATAACGGGAAGTGCCTAATAATTAATGTCAATGAATCAGTGTTACCGTCTAGCTTTATATAAGTAGATATTTAGAATTTAAAAATGATGTACATTAAAGGCAGTCCGGTCAACATTAAATCAGTTTTTTTTTAAATATAATCAAGTACAATTTTGTATCTGGTATTTGATTCAAATATGAAGCAAATGTCCAAAGCATTGCCTGTTACCAGAATAATTAGGGAGAACAGAGAAACCCTAGCTGCAGCCTTAACAAACTTGTTCGAACTACTAAATCATGAAATATTAGCGATCAAATTATTACTTTTCAGAAAGTCAGCATATTTTATTAAATCCTGGGTCTTTTGTTTTGTAAATACAGTGTTCAAATGTGTATACATAAAAAAATCCCATTTACATTACAAAGCCATTTGCAATTTAAGATCATTTTAATATTAAGTCATTCCACAACAAAAGTGTTTCTACTAACACAATTAATTATATCTGAAACTGTTTCTTTGAAAAAGGTATGATCGAATTACTGTACAGTTTCAATAGCTTACTTTATTTTGTTCACAAAAATAATTTTCTGTGGTATCAAGTTGAAATGGAAGGCAAATTTTTTTTTTAAATGTATTAGAACATATTTTTCTCCAATTCTAATATTAATTAGTAAGCCCAAAGTACGATATAATTACGATGACAACTTTTCAAGATTTTAAATCAAAATATGCTCATACTTTTCGCATTGTAACATGCTCTGTATAGAAAAATATAAGCACTTACCATACCTCAATAAATTTGTTAACAGTATGAATAGCCTAATTTACATATTATTATTTCTGATTACTATAAATTTACTTTTTTGTACACTTATTCCTTTATATGTCTTTTTTATTTGCTGGTTACGTACGATTCTCCTTTTTTATTCAGGCATTATCAAACCTATATTTCATTAGTTTTTTACATTCGTTGATGCACGTCAAGTTTATAAAATTAAACACTTACAAGAAAACATTCACAAACAACATGTAACAAACAACAAAACACACCATTTAATATTGACATTTAAATTGTATTTATAATTATGCGAGCTGAAATTACGTGTTGCCACTACTGCAAGTTCATACAGCCATAGAAAAACATTTAACTTTAAAAAAAAAAAACAATATAGCTACGCTTTTACAAGACATGCTAATTTTAGTATTTTTATACAGTTAATAGAATAAATGAAAGACAATGCATTCGTTAAATATAATAACTCACAGATCACAAAATATTGTACGTTTTTTCTCGTCCCTCCAATACTTACGTATTTACATTATTTCAGAACACAAGTACATAATCTACGTTCCTTATCCCATCAAGTAAATTGAAATTGGTTTTGTGCATATTCAGTCTCTTTGATTTCCAACCTAGGGAATAGAAAAATGGGGACTGAGACACCGAGTTATACGAAACTCTGGTCTAAAATATTTCCACTGGACCACCGCAGGGAACTGTAGAATACAATACATAATTTAGAAGGCTAAGGCAATGTGGTAGTGAAGTATAGCAAAGCAAAGCTAAATAATATCGTCACTAATACCAATCAATATATGTTTACCTTAGTGTAATGTATGCTCGGAGCAATCGGCTAAACATCAGTCTACGATAGTCAATTCCGTAGGTTAGATATTACAACTTCAATCAATATAAGTCTTTTGAAGTTTTCTTAAAGTATTAGTTAAAGAACTAATACAGGATGTAATACGTTACAAGATTTACTTTGAGGTATAAAAATGAATATAAATACAACCTTGTATTATCAATCTTAGACTGACAATTAATCTGGTTGAGCCTAGGTTAGCCTTTTTATTTTGGAAATTCCAAAACGTCCAATCAGAAAAGTGAGTACTGTAGTCTAAAAATATTTTGCAAATAGGTAAAGAGAAAAAACAGGTAACCATCTGTCCATCGTATTTGTTGAAAGTTAATATCATATTCAAATTTACAGCTGGATTTGCTAATGACTGTAGTGAGTCTATCATTTTAAATAATTAATATAATAATAATTGCTTTACTACGGAATGTTCCGCGCGTCACTGATAAAGTTTATAGTCTGGTGGAACTAACTTAGTTATTCACTAAATGTTAATTCTATTCTGATAATGTATTTCTCCTAATTAGGTAATCGTATTCGGGAACTCATCGTCATTCCTATTATAGC
>JAGFPH010007657.1:13970-26096 GCA_018207615.1 Philaenus spumarius | reverse complement strand
CACGGATCATTCTTACTTGTGCTACACATCCGGAAACTGCAAAGCCAGAGTTTTATCGTTATATTTTTTTTTATTTTTACCCTAGTATATTTGATGTAAAAAGATGTTTTGTTTGTGTTTCCCTATACAACTTTCCTTTCATTTGTATACTTATATTTAACAATATTAATAATAAAAGTCTTGATTTTACCATAGGCGTAACCAGGGGGTGGGAGGTTATTACCTCCCCCCATTCTAAAAAAAAAAAATACACATTTTGTTTTCATTAAAATACGCTCTTAAGAGTAACTTGTTTTCATTACCTATGCAAATGTCAATCTACAATAAATTATCAATATATTGCTGACATTGTCTTAGGTCAAATTGAGCACTGGCGTTTTATTTGATACCGTATACGATAGTGTATGGCCTGGAATACACACTGAGTGTTCTTCCACCACGGATTATTTGCCGTCGAAATCATATATTAACAATGGCGAGAATGGTCGGAAAAATAAACTATTAGATTCTTTACCGCTGGCGATAGCCGTGCAGCCGCTCGTTTCCCCTACAATCGACGGATTTTCCATCGTTTCCGCCGAAACAGTGGCAAACATGACCAAATGCAGGCCAAATTTCCTTATTTTAGTATTTTTTCGTACAGTAGGCCTACTTTCCTTTAGCCTCGTGTGTAGTTCTACAAATGACGAAACCGACATTCCTAAATAATTGAAAAATGTTTCTTCTAATTCCTCAAATCAGAGTAGAATGCTCCAAAATCTTCTCTTCTTTTATTTATTGATTAAATGTACCCAAATACATATGAAGGGCTGAGAAGCCAAGGGGTACAAGTGACTTTTCTTGAATAATGGAGTTAAGTGCAGAAACTGGCTCTTCAACACTTTAAAATGTTAGTGGCCAAGAAATATAACTGTAAGTCTATCATGTAAGATCTAGTGGCGAAAAAAAACTACTTCGTAGAAGAGCTGTTTAACTTAGAAGCCAAGGGATACGAGTGATGCAAGTTGCTTTACTTTACATAGGTAATTTACTTGTAACCTATGTTATTACATAAACACGTTCACTGCTACGCAAATGTCGTACTTCCTTCGAGGTACGCAATGCATTGTGTATTAAAATACTTCCAATACGGGGCTTGGCGTGCGAAGAACGCAATGCATTGTGTATTTAAAATACCCAAAACATGTTGGTTGGAGTGCGAAGCACGCAATGCATTGTGTATTGCAAATACTCCTTTACGGATGTGCATCCTTAGCAGAAAACGTGGTAACAGCCCAAGGGTACAAGTGACAACTTTTATCAGATAACAAATTAAAAGAGGATGAAAATCAAATAAATCTTTGTTATTATGTTAGTCTAGAACACAGCAATTCAAAATATACTAGTTTTAGTGATCATGGTTTTACCTGGATTTAATTATAACAGTTTAACTTTAAACAGAGTTTTCTCAAAACTAACTTCTCCACACTTATACCCCTTGGCTTCTCAACCCTTCATATATTTTTTTTTCCTTTTCAATTTTCAACGGAATAACAATAAAGCTAGAGTTGCTCTCTCTTTATATCAATAAAACATTAAAATAAGTAATATAGTACATGACACACTTCGAGATTGATTAACTAGGCACTTCAGTTTAATGAATCCCAATGAGTGAGGCTTTTAGACAGCGTCGGAAATTTTACCGCCCTGTGTGCACACTTTAAATTTTATGAGTAGCGACGGTAACTTAATCCGCAGCCGAAAAAAAAAACGCCGTGTGTTCCTGGCCTATGGGGTTAGAGACAGCGTTAGAGAAGATTTGGCGGGGGGGAGGGGGTGAGTCAAGGTTGCTATTCTAAACTATTCTTAAATAGGCCTGAATCACAATTAGAAGTGGAAAAGTATACACACCTATATTATTTGAAAGTACTTTTGGGAAGCCTAAAACGTGTTATTTTGCATCTTAATTTTTAAAAAAATTCCATACCCCCCCCCCCTCCGTTTTTGTAACCCCCTCCATACGGTTGTCCTGGTTACGCCTATGGATTTTACAAAATAATCCCTTTGATTTAGTAAAATGGAGGAATTCTCGGTGTACGACCATTTGTGTTTTCTACTTAATAACACTTCTGAATAGTTTTAAAGACAATACATTTTTATTCTTTTATCTACTATTTAAAAAAATTTAAATAGTTTTATGTTAAAGTCATGGAAGGTAAATATTTAATAGCGTGTTTTAATGACTTCCAAACATTTTGTTTTGAATAACACATAGACCAAGTTTTTTTACACCACCATTACAATTTCGTAAAAACGAAACTATATTAACCTAATCAAGTCCGTTATTATACCAATTAATGTATTTAAAGTCAACCTTCAATTTTCTCTTACAGTAAAAACTTTATACACCTTGTTTTATACCTTACAGGTTATCCTTTCCTTCTGAGTATCGTTTATAAATATAAAATGTTCTGAACGAAAATATAGAATACGACTGTAGTTTAAAAAAAACTAAAATGTTTATTATTGATATATATTGTAAACTGACTTATCATTTGCATACAGGATTGTATGTATTACTTGATATCCATATTTTACTTCGATAATCGAGAAATAAAATTTCCAGATGTAAAACATAACTTAGCATAATGATCTTCACTAATGATTGAATACAAAGACGTTAAACATTTAGGTAAATACAGTAGACCTTCTATTAGTAAATAAAAGATAAGCAATAATGAAAGTAATTCAGTAGAAATATTTTTACTATTATTAAACTATTTCAAATATACTAAAACTTTCTTATACTTAAATTTTATCTTTAAACTTAAATTATACTCACTCAACCAACTCTTAATTTACTCTCGTTGTAAAAACTTTATGCTAGTTTCAACAAGATTTAGTTCACTACTTTTACACGAAATTATAAAAGAAAATTATATAAAATATAATATGTAATATACAACGAAACAAAACTAGATTCAACAAAAAACTCTGGTTGGGCTATTGTATAGTTACTTCAAAAAGAATTACAAAGTAAGAACAATCTTTATTATAAATATGACTGTTGATATGCATAAATAATGCTTTTTTAAACAAAGAAACTTCTAAGTTAGTAAACAAACCAATAGGCGCAATAATGTAGAAGTGAGGGAGTAGTTTGTGGCGTTGTTCCATACCGTAACCCATACTAGTACTTGTGTTTAACTTATTTCACTGTACATAGGCCACTACACAATTGAATTAATTCCAAAGAGACTTTATATTTTACCAACAAATCATTTTAGTGCAACACAAAAAAATAACGATTACGTCAAATTAAAATAAATATAATCAATATTATGATTATTTTAAGGAGATTGTTTCTTAGATTGTTGGTTTGGTAAATTTTCTTTGAGTTTTTTATAACCTGTCCACATTTTGTAGAACTATTAGCAACGCACATAAAGTTTAGAAAAAATACTCCAAGTTGAGTTGTCCTACTGCTAACCATTGCCAAAGATTATTGGCGTAATATTAATATAATGCACAATAAGTAAAAAGAACAACTTATTCAATTTGAATGTAACTTTGTTGTATATAATATATGGACTTAATACTCTTATTTGGTTTTCATATTCAAATTTTGGTTTAAATTTGAAAACAAATTTTTTAAATTTACTTTGACAAGTAGGCTATAAATGAAATCTAGCTCGTTTTACATCCATTAATGTTTTTACTTTTATTCCATTAACAGAAATATGTATATAGTTACGAATGTATAATACATATAAAATGGAATACAAAATTTATGTTTATATGAAAAAATATATGTTTATATATTCAAAAATAATATTTACCTTCAACAAAATATTACTTAAACTCTTAAACAATACGCAATTTGAAAATTTCATCACTCTTTTCTTAAAATACAATATTCCTAACAATAAATTTAACCTAATTATAGGATATATTGACAAAGCACTTTTAAAATGCAAACTAATATTGTTAAAATGTAATTGTATGCTATTTTTGTTATCATGTTTTTCGTTTCACTGTTGTTATTGGCATATTTATATGTTTACATTGTTAAACACTTTAGAGGTTAGGAAGTGGAGTAGTCCAAACGCTAATAACCATGATTCAGTCAGCCATCTTTGAAACATAGTAGGTTCGAAAATAGGTTGTGGTTATTGATGTACAAATGAAATATAGTAATATATTATAAGTGTTCATTAGTCTATCTTTAAGTAATAAAAACGTTTATTGTTTATAATAAATAGGTGTATAATTTATTTTATTATATTTAAGTTTTATATGTTAATGTTTTTTTTTTTTTATTTTGTAATATTTTGATAATTAGTGAAATGTAAACATTTGTATTTCATACGAATTACTTTACATTATTTTATTTATTAAGTACTATTGTTTTGCCCTTTACTTTAATTTAGTTTATTTTAAGTAAAGCAGATGATACAAAATCTTATGTAATTTATTTTTAACTTTCAGTTAGTGTTTACACAATGTATTTATAATATAAACTGCTAACATGAAATATGTAATATACTTGTATTAATAATGATTATATTGATTTGTAATTTAGATCTTAGTCAGTGCTCACGTCATAATATAGGTCTTTTGCAGTAAACACAACCAAAATAATAAATAATCAAAATTTAGCTACAACAAATAAATAAGAGTAATATTATAAGTCAAAGTATTACGATTATAAAATAATGTTTTATTTTATAATATTTTCTCATTTTTTACATCCCTCATAATTAAAAGAAACAACTTAACCTTAAAGTCGAGAAAGTTTATTGTCTATAACACTTGTAAGAAGAATATTTCTTTCTTGCCTCAGGTTGAACCTTTTGCAATATGTGATTATGTAAATACAGATTGCCGATGATACTAAAATTTATTAAAGGCCAAGCTGACATTATGTCAAAAGAAAGTTTCATGTGATGTATCTGTTGTTTTGAGTAGTTCGCAAAGAACGTTTCGCTATTAATATTAATGCTGTTCAAAGTAGGTTAGCTCTTGTTTGTTAGGAGTTCACTTTTTACGTAATGACGAAAGGTACTTTAGGTAATGAGTTAAAAGAACATTACAAACAGTGAGTTAACTTTCACATACTGTTTTAGTTCACTAACAACAGATTATTGAAATGAAAAATATAATATTTTACCTATACTAAAATAAGTTTTTTATTATTGTAGATTTCAATGTGGTATTATTTTATTGTGAAAATCTGCAAATATACATAATTAATATGTTATTATGATTTACTTGAAATTAAAATGTATAATAGTTAATTGGTTTGAAGTTCACTCTGAATATGCAATCTAAAGATTTAATTTACACGAATTTTAAGTTAGGTTTGTAAATGTACTACATTTGTAATCTTTATTTGAGAAATTGTTTAATTTAAAATCTCATCATAATTTAAAAAAGTGTGACGTAAAATAACGTAATACATTTATTTATAGTGAACATTTGTCACAAATCGTATTACGTGTTTATTCTGTTCATGTAAAGGGAAACATTTACTGTTATTACCCTTTCTATAAATAAAAGCAGCAACACTGAAACATATAATAAAGGCAGTTATTAATAAGTTATTTTCTACAATTTCTGCAACGATGTCATTTAAACAGTAATGATAATAATGGTATCTACGGTATTTCCTCGATATAAAATCTATCATCTTTGTATGATGCCTATGTTTGCATCTGTACATAACAAAAGTAGTAACAAAGATTTTAATATTTTCAAGATAACGTTTTTGTTAGTTATGTTTACATTTGTTTTTATTTCTGCACTAAATATGGCTTGCATTAATGAAAGATTTAAAATTAGTATTTTTCCATACCTCGAAAACAGTAAAGCTATCACAAATTTTAAAACTATTGTAAAGGTGCATTTGGTGCATGAAGATGCATAAAGTTATATTTCTCTATCAATGTTTCTGATATTTTCCTGCCGTAGATTTGTTTGGGCATCGTACAGAGTCTAAAATTAAAAGGATGGACGAAAACTGTAAAATGAATTAGAATGTTATAATAGAAGGTCGATTGAGTTTATTAAATTCAGTTTACTGCAACAAACACACGAACAAAATATAGTAAAAATATTAAATTATCTTGAATATTCAATTAAAAAAAGTAAACGTTTTTTCTTGCATTGTAATAATGTTTTAAAATATGTACTTATTATTTTATTAACAACGTATGGCTATGCTAAAATTCATTAGTTTGATAATTACCCAAAAGTATTTGTTATTGGTATACTATGTTTTAAAATAAAATTTCAAATACTTAAATTGATGGTTTTCAACGCATTTTCCAAATTTACCCTATTAAAGATTGTTCCTTCAAGAATGTTTAGAGAAATAAATAAAACTTATTTAAAATATATAAGATCTATATATAATTGTATTATTAATAATTAATCGTGATACTTGCATTAGCTTAAGAATATGAAAAAGTTACTATGTGCTGTCAAACACCTGTTTATAAAACCTAAATTCTGAAGTTTAAAAATAAAATGTTTTTTTTACACTATAAACTCAACGGATGCGGTTTAAATTATTATTTTTGATTAAACAAATAAAAGAGCACTGTGGCCACAAAATCACACTGATTTGAATAAAAACCCCGAACCACAAAACAAGGAACAAAAACAATAACTAAACAACTAAATTGTAAGTTATGTTTAATACGTTACCCTTATAGGTTTGAGTACAATTTTCTGCCAATCCTAACGTAACACTTTCACTTAAGTTTGTCGACGCGTTCCGGAGTTCCTCCATTATCGAGACATATTTCAGTACTATAACGTGTTGCATAACATATTACATAACAGGTTACATAACGTGTTGCTTAACATATTACATAACAGGTTACATAAGAAGCAATACCGGTAGTAGGAGTGGCGTGGCTAACTATATCTAAACGATTCCATAACGGATGAATCCAGTTACTTAAACTATTGAAATAGGTACTTATTTCATGGATCCTAGCAGATATAATTTGTATAATAACGTTACCCTTATGTACATTTCGATGACATGGTCATCATCCTCAGAGGGTTTTAACACTACTAAAGTACACAACTACGATTAACACTACACAACTGCAAACTCAATCGTACCATATCTTAATAAAATAAATTTTAAGTTGACCAAGTAGTAGGACTACTATTAAAAAATAATTTCTGACTTATACACTTTGATAAAAACTAACTATTTGCATACAAATATAGTTTCCCCATTTAAAACATTAGTATAAATGGGTTATTAGTATAAATATTTCCCCATTTAAATATCAGTTTCATTTGAATTTTTGAACTGATAACTTCTATTGGCCCGTAGGGCACTTTCACTTGACTGTGTTTCTGAAATCTCGCGTCAAGCAACTTTTTGCATAGACACAAGTCAGAGCGTGGAGATTGAATAGGCGACACATAGTATATATAGACAAGTGAGAGCGTGGAGAGGGTATAGACGATGCATAGTATATAATAATACGTTATTATAATTATTATAATATTAATAAATAAATGAATGAAAAACTATTTGTAATAATTTCGCAATTATTTATTGAGCCGTGTCATTTTTACAATTATTTTACAATTATGCAACCACGGAAAAATGGCGTAGAATTAATTACATAGGTAACGTGTTACCGTAGGTAGTGGTACCTACTACAACAATAAATGTCTGCTAAATATTTTAAATAATTCCAAAGAAAAATTTAATAAATTATCAAAAAGTGGAGTGTACAAATTAAGTTGCAAATTTTGTAAGCATTATTTATTTAGTGACTAATGTTTTTGAGTGAGGTATTAGTGTATGCACACTACATAGAATTCTAAGAATAATTCAATATGTAAGGGATAATTATAATAATAATTATTATATTTGTGCGTTTTAAGTTTTGTAAAGAAGATTGATTTTTGTTTAACTGAAGTAAGTTTAGAAAAAAATTTACATTTTGTACATTTTGACAATGTAATATTTTACATGCAATATATTATTTGTAGTGTGACATTTTTACTCTAACTTATTATTACTCACCTAAATATAAAATACACGTTAATGGAGTGTCTATTCCTCACAGAGTAGATTCTTCTAGGCCAGATGGCCAATGCTTATTCTACTCTTTGGCTTTAATTGTACACGACACTGATTCAATGAGGTTTGAGGTGAGGTTTAGAGTTGTTAGTCATGTTTTAAACAATTGTTGCAGGTTCAAACCGTATACTTTAAAAGTAGCAGGAGATATATTCAACAAAAAATATATATATATCGCGGATATGAGCAAACCGGTAACTTTTGGAACCTCCTGTGAAATTCAAGCAGCATACGAAATATTTGCTATGAATTTCAGGTGTATAGAGATGGTTATTTGTTGAGGGAGAGTTTTGGCGAACCGATTGATTAGTAGGGAGGCTAAGGTTTAGTAGGGAACCGACAAGAGGCCACTTTGATGTTCTCTTTCCTCTCACACCTTTTTTACCTGACAACTCAATGGACATTAGTGTGGAGGAAATACAGTCAGCTTCCCAATCCCAGATTTCAGACGACGGTCCCCAAATTTCTTAACTTCCAACCCTATCAGAACAGTGTACATCATCATCTGATGCAGTTCGGTCGCATTCAGAACAAATACAAAAAACGGGGGGAAAAAAGACGAAAGCGTTTTTCTAATACAAATTGCATAAAAGCACATAGGCAAGCGGTAAAAAAAACACTGTCTCAAAATACACACAGAATCAGCTAAAATACTTTAAGATGTAACATTCGCTGTAGGTAACCATATTATTGCAATAGCGAAGCATTGTCCTGTCAGCTAGTAGTATTATATAGACAAGTAAGCACTTGGAGAGGGAATAGACGATGCATAATATATAATAATACGTTATTATAATATTATATTTATAATATAATAATTATTATGATAATTAATTATCCCCTACATATTGAATTATTCTTAGAATTCTATGTAGAGTGCATACACTAATACCTCACTCAAAATCATTAGTCACTAAATAAATAATGCTTGCTTTATAATGGTCACTATTTTTCCATACTTATTAAAATTATAATATTATTACATAATAATATAATAATAATAATAATTGTTATTATTATTATTATAATAATATAAATATAATAATTATAATTATAATAATATTATAATATATGTTGACAATATATTGTAATTTGTTGACCTTTATTCTCCTCTAATATTAATACTGATAAAAATATAAATCGGTCATAGAAGTTATCACTTCCAACGTGTGGTCTTAAGCAAACCAATGTTTTTTTTTTATGTAGTACTAATACAATGAAGCTTGCAATAAATATACTTTTTTTATTTTACAAATAAATAGTAATAATTTTAAAGAGGAATAAAATGAGGACTAAATGTTTAAAAGATATTGTCACCAAGTATGCAAAGGGAGTAGTCACTAAAGTTGAAGAGTGTTTAGATGTCAGCCATAAAACCGTAGACTGTAAAGCTAAAACACGTGGTAGTGAATTAATAATTAAAGACAACTCCAGACCTTTCACAAACCTTTTAGTTCCGCAAATGTCAGGTTAAAGTGAAACCTTTTTTAAAGTTTATGTCGTTCTAAGTTTTAATATTATTCTCCTCCTTTAAAACAGTAGACATTGGATACTTAGGTTTATATATTTATAGATTACTGTAGTTTTAAGTTTAGCTTCCATTTAAACCAAAAATTTAAGTTTCCTAATTTTATTAAATTATAAACTAGTAGAATAGTGAACAGTAGGCGTATCGAAAAAATCTAAAATCTAGTTTTTGTTGCAGATATGTATGAAAATTTTTTTTTTATATGAATGTTTTTTAAATATATTTCATAATATTAATGTATTGTTATTTATATATTAAATTGTGATACATAAAGATACAATTTGCTTTACCTCGATCGAATAATGCACAAGATCTGCCAGAGCAATTCGATAACTATTTTGCATCTGCTTATTTATTAAACATCAGCGCAAATTGGCTGAATACGAATGTGTCTTTTATAAATCTCTTTGGAATCAGTTCACATTGTCTTCTTGCAATAACGATGACATCCGTAATATAATTGCTAATCTCAATGTAAAAAAACGGCCGGATTTGATAGGATTCCTGGAGATATGAAAGAAATTTACAAATAATCACAGAACCTACTATAAAACAGAAAAACTTTTCATTTCAGATTTTGTTTTCACTGAACTAAATTGCAACTGTGTAAAAATAAGACTCGAGAAATAAAAGGCATTCTACAAGTCTTTTTAAATTCTTTCAAATGATATCCATGTAAAATTTTAAGAAAATTGAACTATGCATAGGGCAGTGACTGAGGGTAAACAGATTTTGTTTATGGACGAATTGCTAAATCGTCGATATACAATTGGTAATAGGGATCTACACATAATTAATTTGCTAGGGGTTATTTTGTGAGTAGAACTCCTCCTAGAGTTTTTAACCGATTTTGATGTTTTTGGTGTCATTTTACAGAGCTCACTCTGAAGTTGGGCTTCCCTTAAAATGAGCTCAATGTATGTTAAGGGCTTTGCCCCAATGGCCCTCAAAGTTGCCATGTTAATCTTATGGAAGGTCAATCTTATGGAAGAAGAAGAAAGATTTCTTTTAATTTTATCAGGGGCACAAAAAACAGCTGTTCATATGAAAAGCTTAAAACAGCTGATTTTGATCAACAACTGATTTGGATCAAAAACTGAATATAATTTTAGGTTAGGTAAATCAAGCAATAGCGAAGCATTGCCATGTCCACTAGTACTTCTTAAACGAAGAATTAAAGTGAATTAATGTTTTTTTTCGGCTGCATTAGTTTATAACTAAATTTGTATAAATGTTTGCTTATATAAAGATGTCCTACCTATTATATTTATTAACGAATTTCAATAGGAAAGATGAGCTATTGTAGTGTCACTTATGGTAAGTCCTAAAGTAATGAGTATTAAATAATCACCGATCATGGTCCCAGGACCCCTTTTGGGGTGTCATTAAACATTAACGCACCCTAACGGATTTTATTTCCAACTTGGTCCAAATTTGGTACACTAGTTGGTTGTCTAAGTCGCTCAGGCGAGTTCGTTAGCAAAAAATCCATCTAAGTACGTTTCTTGACCAGAAGTAAACATTTTGTGTAAATAATCGTAGAAGAATTAAACCTTTTTAGGGGTTTATCTAAAGAAATAAATTTAGGATATTATTATGAACATTTTGCTTTTTTACACTAACTTATATCTCGCTTGGTTCTCCTAAAACCAACCAAAAAATACCTATAAGTACAGGTTCAAATCCAGTAATTTTACTTGAGGGCATCTTCTGATTCGAGAATAAAAGGACGAGTTTGTACGCTGCGCTTAAAGCATAGCAGTTCATAAGGTAAGGGCGTAAGGTTGAGGTACGAGTGGAAGGCAGCAGCGCGTGAGTCGAAAGCTGGACTAACAAATTCTTCCACGCAGAATTTGAAAAATCTACCGTCAAGTTTGGTCACAATCGCATAACACACGAAATGCCAACCGTATTGAAACAGGATCTCGTAAGCTCGGTCAGTATTTTTTTGTACAAATTTACATCATATATTATTAAAATTTTCAGAGTAAATGGTATTATTAATAGGCTATAGAAAAAATATACTTATTATTTCATAATTTTGAAACATCCTATATTAAAAGTGCAACTTTATATTACCACTATAACATTAACTCCAAGGAGCATTAAATACCAAAGTAATTTATTCGTTCTATTACGAAGAGATTACAGGCACAACATTTACCAGATTATTAATAATACGAAATATTATAATTCGTTAACATACATTAGCATACAAAATTTACACGGTGATGAAATAGCAGTCAAAAGTATGAATCAGGACATGTGAAAAGAAATAATAATAAATAAACTCTTCTTGTATCAGAATTAAAAAATGTAAATATAAAATTAAAGCTATTTTAAGCTAGTATTCTTTGAAGCTTTAGTTTTCTTAAAACATTTAAAGTGTTTTAATTTTATAAATATAAGTAACTAGTGTCAAATTGTTTACTGTAGTAACAGTGAAAAATAAAGTAGGTAAATTTCTACTGTCAATTTAGTTTGTGTAAATATATCCGGGACG
>JAGFPH010007657.1:0-13960 GCA_018207615.1 Philaenus spumarius | reverse complement strand
TTTCAAATTTGAGTAGAGCTTTATTATTAAATATTAACCTAACTTATTACTTAACCTATACAATTAAATCATGTATAATGAATAAAATATCATATTGTAAAGGAACACATTTAACATCAAAAAAACTTTTGTAATTTTGTAAATACTTATTATTGTTGGGTATGGCTATGAAAATTAGATATTCGATTCTACTTTGGGTGTTTTTCTTTCAAACGAAATGAAACGTATTATTTGCTATCTTCATACACTTTTTAACAATATATTTTTCTAAAACTTACGTTTTTATTTTCTAAATGACAAACCATTTATCAACCCAAATTATTTACGATTGAAGTCAATGCTAAATAAGAATAATTTGTAACTAACTATAAATACAAACATTTGAATGCGGTCTTTATAATCCTAAACCAAAACCAATCACAATTTTACAAAATTTGTCTCCCTTTTATACTTTTTCCATAACAAAGACATGTTCACAATGCATTCATAAATGGAATGTTCAAAGATTTACATATTTCATTGTACTAATGCAATTAATTTGGTAACAATTTCCGGTTAAATAAAATATTCAGAAAAAATAAAATCGTCAATATCAACCGTTAAACATATACATACTAATTATGTTTAGAATAGTAATTTGTAAATCTCTATTTTAGTTGGATCTGCATTAAAAAAATTAGACTGTATAATATAATACATAATATATGCATAATATTTGTTAAAGTTTAAATTTCAATTATTAGTACTTTGTTATACGTGGTGGAGTCATTCAAAGTATATGCAGTGTCTACTTGTGTTAACTTTTTACTTTATTAGTTTACAATTAACTTTACGAAAATACACAGCCAATAATGTATGAGTACAATAATAGAATTCAAAGTGTATTTATTTTATTGGAAGGCACCCGTAAATGTTTATACAAATTGTAGTTTCGAAGTTGTACTTTTGTTTTGATTTGTATTTTAGTCGCGATAAATTCATATTTTGTACACTTTTATTTAAAAAAACCTAACAATTTTGCTTTTTAGTCATTAGTTGTTTGGTTGTTATGAAAATTATTTAAAACAGTTGTATATCTGTAACAAGAAAATTACGAATTAAGAAACAGCAATGTACATAAAAGAAAAAGACAATAAAAAAGAGAACTTTTCTAATCCAACTTACAAATTTAACACATATTTTTAAATTGAATAAATATATATATATTTTTTTTAAACCCTGAACGCAAAACAGGTTTTCTTTAATCTTAGCTAAGAACACTCTCGATCAAGTATAGTTACAAAAATTAAAAATTGTTACTTAAAATTTAAATCGGTACATTCGTTTGGGAGCTACGCTGACATGGACAGATACACTGACACACAGATACACTGACACACAGATACACACATTAAACTTATACCACCCCTCTGTTTTAGTAGGGGAAAATGGCTTTGAAGAAAAAAAATAAATGGTAACTCATTTATTGTAACAAATTCAGTATGGCAATAAAAAAAAACAAATATGTATTTACAATAAATATTTTCAAATTTGAGCGTTATTTTTTTATTAAACAACAGTAATTTATCTCCTTTTTTAATATGTCGTTTGTCAATACGTATTATTTATGTTAGTAATATAGATATCATCCTTTTTTGGTTACAAACTTAATTAAAAAATTATTACCATAGAAGTAATGAGAAACCCATAAATTTTCTCAAGAAAAACTTGGTACAAATAACAACTATTATTCTAAATTACGTTTAACTGTACATAGTTTTAATCTTCATTGGAATTTCAAGAACATTTTTAAAATGTAGATTATTAACCCATTTTGTTTGACTTATTTGTTAAGTTTAATTTTCTTCCAAACCAACTTTCAAATTAAAATAGTATGATAAGATGCTATTTATATTAACGTAAGTAGCTGCTCTAGACACATATCACTGATGAATAGGCTACCTCTTCGTAGAAATTAATGCGGCAAACAAGTGATAAGCTATTACATCATAATTGTAGGTGTTATCATACAGTTGCAATTCACACATTTTACATTTACTTTGATTTAATCTTTTGCTAATATGTATAATGTTATCGTAATATAACTTTAACTTCAATATATAAAATATTTCTATGAAGTTTCTACTTATAAATATTATTTAATGATGCATAATTCATAGTTCATAACGTAATAAAACTTACGAATAAATTAAATTACAAAGTAATGAATCAAAGCAATTACAAAAGAACTTGTAATAAATAATTTTAACACAACTTGCTTGTGGCGTTCAAATATAGGTCAAACTAAATAAAATCGTTTCGCAAGAATACCAATGAGCTATATAGGTTTTATTGATATTATTATTAAGTAACTCACTCCAACAAATATAATTAAAGAGTAATTATTGTAAAAACTTAAAGTCCATGAGTCTTTTTGTCTTCTTGATTATCACTCCAGTAATGATGGCTATTTTGCCCATTTTTGAATGATGTTTTTTGATAATTATTTTTCATTATTCATTTCAGTATCTCTTACCGATGTAAATAAAAAATGTGTACTAACGAGGACCAACACAAACATTAGCATTGAATTTAATTCCGATATCACTACTGTATAAATTTGTATTGGACGATGTTGTAAAGTCTGCTTAGCCCATTTATACCCATCGGGTCGTTAACGACCCAGCACTGTTATTTTTTTTTACAGCTTTGAATACTATAATTTCTTCATCCTACTAGTACCATAAATTTATTTACTGTACAGTAGTGAGTTGGCAACACTGCCACTAACCTGCACTCTCTGTGTTTGTACACTTGTTTTGTTTGTTGGTCTCTGTTGATGTTAAGCAGCTGGAATCTGACTCATAATCTCTGTTGTAAAAATGTAAGTATAATTATCTAATAATTATTCTTATTTATTGATGACTACAATATAAATTCTAGAATAGTTCTATAACATGGTTGTATATTTATTTGAATGATGTTGTTTTTATTTTACCAACCAGGAGTTGAGAAATATTGTTTGGGTCGAAAACGACCCAGTGGGCATAAGAGACATATAACTTAAATTTATCATCTCATTGGTAAAATAATCATATACCTCATTATTGAAACAAACAAATACTATTGCAAGGGTTTTGTAAAAGTAAACTCTAATGAAATAGTATTATTTACATATCTACCCTTTTGTAGCCTATTTCTATTCTGATATTCACCTACTAGTTATAGGCCTAGGCCTATGTTGTAGTATGATGATACAATTTTACCGAATTCTATTAGGCCTACTTTCATTGTGTGAGCTAACCTAAGCTAACCTGCTAATCAACCCTATCCTACAAACCTAACCTTACCTAACCCGCCTACTAACCTAATATATCCTGAAAAGTCTACATTGTATTACTTTTACTGTAACCTTATTTAGTTACTTGTGTTTTTTAGGTATCGAACAACTTTACTGACACATGAAATTCTGGAAGAGCTAGAATCTGTGGTGGATGATGACGTCGCATAGATAGATGTTTACCTACTGCCTCCTGAGCCAGGCCCTGGAGGTGAAACGGATGCTGATTCAGGTGACGAGGATTGTAATGATCCCAACCGTCTAAGTCGACGACAACTACATGCACCTGCTGAACTTGTTGTGCATTCTTCACAAAGTAACGAAGTTGCAAGTCTTTCAGATTCAGTGGTAAGTGAGAAAAACACAAACATAGTAGAGCCTAGTGCTGGTAACCTGAGTCAACGCAAACTAGAAATTCCTGCCGAATTGATTGTACATTTGTCAGGAAGTGATTAAGTTGCAGGTCCTTCAACTTCAACGACTGATGAGCAAAACATAACCACTGAAAATATGCCTAGGTCTGGTAACCAAAAGAGAAAACAGTCTCCCCTCCAAAAAGGGCCACCAGGGAAACAAAGGTATACCAAAAGTAATAGTAAACTACCAAAAAGCAAGAGACTAAAAACTAATTCAAAAAACCCAAAAAGAAGATGGGAAAAGGGAGACATTCACAGTACTAAAGTTGATCAATCTGAATGGGTTAGACCTCCCCACCTTTCAGTTACCAGTCTTTCTGAAGATAGTCACCCAATTGAATTCTTTAATCTTTTTATAAATAATGAAATATTAGAAATGCTTGTTAGGCACTCTGTCATGTTTGCTGCTGCCGACAAAAACAACCCAAACTTTCAACTTTCACATGACCAAATGTTAACTTTCATTGGCATCCTTCTGCTTAGTGGATATGTGCCCCTTCCTCGACGTAGGATGTTCTGGGAAGAAAAAGATGACACTTACAATGTAATGGTTTCCAAGAGTATGAGGCGAAATAAGTTTAAAGAAATATTTCGCTACTTACACGTTGTAGACAATGAACAGATTGACAAGTCTGACCGGTTGGCCAAAATTCGCCCATTACTTGATAAACTAAATGAGTTATTTATGATCTATGCTCCTATTGAAAAAGACTTAAGTATTGACGAGTCTATGGTTCCCTACTTCGGGCGTCATGGATGTAAACAGTTTATAAATAACAAACCCGTAAGATTTGGATACAAAGCCTGGGTTCTAGCCACTAAGTTGGGGTACTGTATCCATACTGATATTTATATGGGGAAAAATGACCACTTTGATCCAGAAGTAGGGCTAGGAGGAAGTGTTGTTCTGAACTTAACTTCAAAACTTCGTGAAAGCTATCCTGATACACCATTTTCTGTGTATTTTGTTAACTTTTTCAGTTGTCCGAAGCTCCTGGCAAAGCTCAAAAAAAGTAATTTCTTAGCAACAGGAACAGTGAAAGTTGACCGAACAGAACACTGTCCTCTTGATGATAAAGCAGTACTGAAGAAGCAACCAAGAGGTTCTTTTGATTCATGTATCGACAAAAAGGACAACATTTGTGCTGTCAGGTGAAACGACAACTCTGTTGTGACTCTACTCTCAACAGAATACGAAGTGCAACCAGTGCGAGCAGGTCAGCGTTACTCACAAATTGAACACAAGAAAGTAGAAGTGGCACAGCCTAACTTGATACATTTCTATAACAAGTATATGGGAGGTGTAGACCAAATGGATGCAAATGTAGCTTGTTACCGAATAGGCATGAGAGGAAAGAAATGGTATATTCCAATCGTGTTGTAGTTGCTGGATGTTGTTTTCAACAACGCTTACCAGTTAGCACGGAGTTATAAATGCAATGTTGTGGATTTACTCCATTTTCATCGTCAAGTTGTGACTTGCATACTAATGAAGTATGGAGAAGATAAAGCTTCCCCTGGTCCATCTAGAAGATTCATCTCACCAAGAATCATTCCTGACGTTGTTAGACTGGAGAACAATGAACACATTATCCTGACGCAACAAAGCCGAAGAAGATGTGCAGTTTGCAGCAACAAGACAACAAAGTCCTGCAAAAAATGTGGTGTTGCTCTACATGATAAGTGTTTCCTGAACTTTCACTCTTGAACCTAATTTCACGCATTATAAATATTATTTAATGGACCAACATTGTGTATATATTTTTAGGCCTATATTTTATTCAATTATGTTATTGTAACTATAAAGTTTTGATTTCAATTTTAGTTTTTTTTACTCCTTGTCATCCTTATGACGGTGTGTGAACAAATAATAAAAACATAACTTTTATTATTCAAATAAGTACAATTTTTTAGGAATACAGTTTTAGGGCCTAATAGTAAATAACAGTAATGGTTTTACATAAGTACAACAAATCAAACAATATAAATAATATTAGAGATTTAGAAGTTTCATCTGACCATCGGGTCGTTTTTGACCCAAGCTAAAAAACGGAATAAAAAACAATATTAAAATTATATCAAATTTTTTTCCTGTTTTCTAGATTATAAAGTGAGTTTGTTACCAATTATCAATAGTTTTTGCAAAAAAAAGTTCTGGGGGAATATAAGGGTTAGGTGGGTTGGATTTTGAAACATTTATTTAACCGTTATTTTATTAAATTTACTACATAGCCCAGTCAAATGTTACATAAAAAATGCGTGAACTTACAAAAAATGAAGCATTTATGGTTTTTGGAGAGGTCTTTCGGACCATCCAGATTTGCAACCCTCAAAAACCTGTGATCGCAGAATGGTGGTTGAAAAACTGTGATTTTTTAAAACTTTTTCGATTTTTGTTAAATATCTCCTAAAATATGTGTTTTGTGGGAAAATGTGTTCTTAACTTTTTGAAAGTATATTCAATTTTCTACTAAATAAGATCAAAATCATTTTTGTAAGGTAAATAGTTACGGCGATACGGCTTTCCAAAGATTGACCTTTTTTCCAAAAAGTTAAAATTCGAAGTTTTTTATGTTTCTACATGGATACCGGAAAAATGACACATCCTACAGAAAAGTCAAGAAAATGGAAGTTATAGGGAATTCAATAAGCTTTAATTTGAGCTAAGGCTAGATTTGAAATAATCTAAATTTCTCTCCCGTCCTGACTTTTGTATTATCAGTGTATTATTTAATAGACGAAAAATATCTCTTCCAAATAACAAATATTTTTAAATGCACGTCTCAAGCACTTAACCATTTGATTTAACAAAGAATAATATAGCCTACATAAAAAATATGGCTATTTTGTATAAAACAACAGAAAAACTAATCCATTTCAAAGATACAATTGTTTCGAAAAAAATACCACATTTCATACTAAACATATAAATCTCCACAGCAAATAGAACAAATTAATATAATAATTGAAGTATATACTTACCAAGAAGTATATAACATACCAAGAACATTGCATGAGCTCGAAATGTGAATAAGTCTTAGAGAAACCGTCGATTGTTTCCTTAAATGTATTATTTCATCTATAGTTTATATAGATTTAAAGTCGCCTCCAATCCACTTTTACTTAATGTATTTTGCTATTTTAATTGTCTAACGTCACAATAATAATGATTTTAAAGGTTGTATTCGTTAAAATAACGTTTAGTCTCAAAAATAAAGAAAACATGAATAAATTAAGAAATTAATAACTGTAGCCTACCACATTCTAACAAAAACGATTGAATTCGATACTAACGTACATACATAGTTTATGACGGAGCCAAAGACAATGTAAATGGTAAATGGTAAACAAATATACAAATAAATGAAAAATAGATTGCCTCTCGCCGTATTGATATTGGCAGTTACGGTATGTATGAGGAATCTGAGGCCTAGTGGTCAGTCTAAGTTGATAAAACACTTATAGTATCACTAATAGTATTGCCTTAAACTATTAAACCACGGCTTGCCAGAATAAATTAAACATGGCTACATATAATTTATCTAAATAATCTAAATATAATGTTTCACTCTTATTAAATATTGAGCCATATCAAAGTAACTTAAATTAAACCGTTAGGGGTCGCGTGAGGAGGCAGTGAGAGTAGATACATTACTATACAATTCAAGCTACAAAGTATAAAGCTACCTCCCCCCAGTACCTGAGAATGGACTATTTCACGAGCTGTTGCTATCAAGACATTACCGCTCTTCCTACCAGACAGCAGTTACAAGCTGTCATTATCAGACCTGGCCTTTTAAACAGTGCGTGACACATCCAGTAGCTATTTTCACGTTCATTTCCGACATGTGTTTTAGTTTATACATTTATGTTTTTAGTATTTTTTATTGATATATATTCGCCGACGTGGATAGAAAAGAAGAAAAAGGACTGAGAGAACTAATCGAGAATTGTGAGAAAGAGAAAACATCCGGGAGCTATAAAAATACAACTTTTTGTAGACGAAAACATTTTGGAACCTATTGATACTAACTGTTAAGATGATGAGCAGGTAGAATATCTAGAAGAGTTTACATATTTGGAGCAATCGGCTGATGGAGAGCTTGTTTAGGAATCATCACTAGTTTTACCTTATTATACAGGAAAAGATAAAACAACAAAATGGTATTTACATTGCCTGCTCTTAATATAATTCGTCACATACCTGGGATAAAAAAAAATACTGAAGCTATCACACCTACCCAAGCTTGGAGACTATTTTCTTTATTGAGCTAGTTGACAATATTGTGAATTTTATCAACCAGCGTATAGAAAAATATGATAAAAGTACACACACGAAATAAATTAGATATAATATACCACCAGAAGTGAAATTGAAACTTTATAAGACCTTCTTTATATGGCTGGAGCTCTTAAGAGTGTCGCACTTTAATTTATACGATCTGTGGGAAACTGACAGAACTGGGGCGGATTTTTTCGAAATTTCATGAATATAAGGCGGTTCAATTTTTTGATTAGAGCAATAAGATTTGTTCCTAGATAGATCGGGCTAAGTAAGAAAAATGTTCTAAAGTGAAAATCTAACTTTAGTGTTAGAGAGTTTTTAACTATTGATGAAATGTTAGAATCTTTCAGGGGCGATCTCCGATTCGGCAGTAAATACAAAACAAATACTCAAAATATGAAATAAAAGTGCACAGGATATTACCTGAGTAAAAACCATATACAAAATCAGTGTAGTAGTGCACGCAGGTAAGCAGTACCAAGGGAATTTTTTTAGAAAATGCAATAGTTACACGACTTGTAAAACGAGTTGATTGATCTGGGAGAAACTTAACTACCGATAACTGGTATACTTCAATACCACATGCTGAGACTATGATAAAGGACGACAATTTGACGATGGTTTGCACAATTAGAACAAAAGAAAAATCCACAGAGTTTATTTGTAAAAATTTAATTATATATTCTACAATGTTGGGTTTCAAATACAAATTAACTCTCAGGTCATATTGCTATAAAAATAACGAGATTGTGTCATTGAATTCTACGATGAACCCTTCAGTCGACATCCATCCGGAGTACGAAGAAGACACAAAACCTTGCATTAACAACTCGACCAAAGGTGGACTGGATGTATTCGATGAATATAAAGCACGGTACTCAGTTGCGCATAGGTGGCTTCTTACACTGTTACTTTACTAAATGTAACTGTCATAAACAGCTTTATAATCAATAAACATACAAATTCAGACTTTGACCTGGTCAACTACATTAACCAACTACATTAACTAGATTTGCTTAAAACGTTGAGTAAAGAACTATGTAGGAGCTTCTTACTTGAACGCTGTACATTGCCAAGGCATCATGGACAGCTAAAGCGAAAAACATTCATGAAATGCTTGGAAGAAAATAGAGTACATGTTCAACAGTAGAGATGACGGTGGACCATAATGGTGTGCCTTTTGTGACTGGTGGCAGAAAAGAAAAACAAAGTGCAAAATCTGTCATAATTATATTTGCAAAGAACACAAAAGCCCCGTCCACACTTGCAGACTTGTCTGCGGAAACATTGTCGGCCGACTGTCTCTCCGGTGTTTTCTCTTGTCTCCGGAGACGTCTTCAGCTAGTCTGCCGACTGTCCGCCGACAGTCTGTGTGTTTCTGGAGACAAAAGACAATGTTTTCTGTTTTCCAAACGAACGGGAAACACGCAGACTGTCGGCTGACTATCAAAATACTTATACTGTAAAGTGATATTTGGTACATTTAATACTTTTGTAAAGAACATAACATAACTATTTTGTTATTCTTATTATATCAATAAAATGGTGTAAGTAATATGTATTTTTACCCCTTTACTTTTTATTTGAAATTAAGAATAGTATATTTCAATAATTAGTCTCTAAAGTGACCTTTTTCATATTGCAGAACATATTTTAATATTTAATTTTTTATTGAAAAACTATTGTTTGAACAATATAACTAACAAAATATTGTGTTTGTTTATACATAAAGAGAAATTTAAAAAAAATAATAACAGCAATACTCTAATTCTGACATACACATACGTTTAATGACCAAACGCGTTTCAACGGCAAAGTCGTCATCCTCAATGATACATGAGCTACAACTAAAAACGTATAATTAGTTTAGCCTAGGACTAAGCTACATATTTATATTCCTATACAAAAGTGGGCATGGTCTTAGCGTATAAACAACCAATAGGATTATCGTAACAACAGAAAGTGAAATACCACAGTCAATAGGAAAGAGAGGGAGGGTAATATTACAGTCATTAAACGTATGTGTGTGAGAATTAGTGTATTGTTATTATTATTTAATAATAAATCAGCCACATGATTTAGAAAGATAAAGCACGCACAAGCTAAAACCATGTCCTCTTCAGACACCATGTCGTCAAACACTGACTTTCTAGTGTGGACGCAAAACAAGACGAAGACTCGAATGACAAACTGTTGTCTGCAGACAGTCGGCCGATCGTTTGCATACACAGTCTGCAAGTGTGGACGAGACTAAACAGTTACGTTAAAACAGTGCGCCAATTCTCATAATACTTATATGACTCTGAGAATGAATAGGTGGAACCAATATGAGTAGCCAATGATAAACTCTTGGGTTAGTAATTTTTTTTTTTAATTTTTATGATATATGTATTATTAATTTCAATATTTATTAAATAATAATAGTTTTTTACTAATTACCTAGTTTATAAGTTTGCCTAATATATATATACAATTTATAACCTTTATGCTACACTTTTTTATATATACCAAATTTATTCTCGAGGTATATTTAAATATATTTTAACATAAATTATATATTTTTCAACTTTTAAGAAGTTAAATATTTCAATTGTATTTCTGTCAATAAACAGTTTAGATTTTACAAGTGTGTTAATTATTGCTTCCTGTCTAAAGTACCGTGCGTTAAGGGGTTACGTAACTATTTTAACGTGACACTTTCCTGGTTAACAGTATTATTAAAACAAAATAATTTTTCTTACAAAATACTTTTTAAATACAAATTATTCGTATCGTTTTCTATTCATTTAATTTTGTGTTCGTTTTTCTTTCAGTTTATACTTACACTATATGTGTAAACGTTCATACGTTTTAGTTACTGTATACTAATATGTTAATATTTTACCATAAATGGTAAAGAGATAAATTTTAAAATACCAAAAGTTTAAACAAATCGGTAATAAATCGTAACCAAGTTGCGGCATAGTTGTGTAATAACTTACGACAGTCTACAACCAAACGTATTGAGTTATAGTAAGGCTTCAAATGTTTTAGGTAATTTCAAAGATTTTCTCATTGTCAATTACATCTATTTCCTAATAAACCAAATAAGTAAATACTATAGTCGTACAGAGTATAACTATGATTTGCAACGATTTCCGGCAAACATTTTATAATTAGTAAGAATGTCTTTTAAAATATCTTAAGAAAATTACAGACTATTAGAAACTATTATGTTACCAAATACACAGTAACTTATCGTCTACTGTAATGCATAATGTAAATATATTCTTCCTGCTTTGAGACACATTGTCATACATGCTTTTATGTCAGTACATTTTTGAATTGGGAAATAAACGAACATCTCCTTTCGGAATTCAATTTTAAAGTTTTTAATTTAATTAATTTCTATTTCAAGGTATTTGTGATGAATAGTGCAGGACCATTGTTCATCTAAGTTTCTCAAAGTGTCGGTTTCTTATTAAAAATGCATACAAACTAAACAAAAAACATTTCACAATTTATGTCATATAAAGATAGAAATTACAGCTCCAGGGACGTCCAATAGATGTTACACTGTCATGGCTTCCTGAATTATAATTTTTTATATAAACTAATAGATTTTAAAATGTTCGCAAACATTATGTAGCTATTTTGTAACAGAAATGATTATCTTATCTCATGCAAGTGCATTTTTAAGCACCGTAATCAATATTGGTTACAAACACATATAAATATTGAATACCCACAAAACACACAGCACAACTTTATTTGATTCAGTTTATAACGAAATATAACCTAATAATAATAATAATAATGTTACGCAAAGTAATTTGTTACGACATGTAATATAACAATTGGACTGTTGTCATACATCTTATGTATTTTGGCAAAGAGTAAAGTGTCTGTTTCTATTACTAACTTTTACTAAAATAATTTAAATTCCTACTAAATATTCTTAATAAATATTGCGTATCATCTCAACAAAGAAGATTGGTTTAAAGTACTTACTAAAAGGACAATTCATTGTTATATATGGAACAAATGCTTGAAATGATTTATATTTTTCTTTTGTTGTTAACTTTCAAACCAGTTTTAAAAGTCTAAGTGCGATTTGTACGTAATTTTAATTTCATGTATATATATTGATATAAGACAAACATTTAATATGACTTTTAAAATTTAAAAAGAGAAAGAGAGTTATTGAAATATGTTCCACCTTTTGTTATAAAAAGGAGGTAGTAGAGGACTTAACTTTGGCATATGGCTGAAGTAGGTTTATCGGAAGCTAACTCTAAGAAACTTCTGAACAATGGTTTGGAAGGAAATTTTGAAGTAGTCAAACTAATTATACACAACTATAATATAATTAAAGTTACAATTTGAATCAATACAGTTAAATTTACGTATAATTTTTATTAGATTGGAGCAAGAAAACAAAGCAGAATTAATTATGTTTAGCATAAATAATACTAAAATCTGAAGCTTTGTTAAGCCTTAATGTTTCTAGTAATTTCAACTACATTTTTCATGAACTAGTAATAAAGATGTATTATTTTCTTACACTTCTAATTATACTTTTTAAATTATTTTCTAAAACAAAATCTATAAATTACGTTAAATCTAAATATGAACATTACATGTCTCTATAATATGTCTGTTAAACATTTTTATTCATTTTTTTCATGCACACTAGTAAGAACATTATTGTTATATTTGTAACAGAAACATTTTGTGATTATTTAATACAAAGTTTAACATTTTTTAAATTAAATACATTTTTTAAAGTATGATATTTTTTGGATAATATTTCTGCATTACTAATTTTAATCAGCTGAATGTTTTGCTGTTAAATAAAATCCACTTAGGCTCGCGACAAAGAAAACTCAATGCTTTTCACATAGACACTTTTCCTCCCCCGTTTGTTCATAAGTGGTTCTACCATATTAATGAAAAGACCGAGTAAAGTAGTAGCTGTAGGAGAAATTATTTTGCTTGGTATTCAATTAAATCGTACTGAATAAAGTTGATGTTTTTACATGAAAAAAGTATATATTATTTTTTAAAGCTTTAAGTTTATATTAATAACACTCGTTTAACAAGTATGTCTGCTTATATATTTTACAATCTTTCCTTTAAAAATGTATCTATATATAGTTTAACTTTTATAAAGGTACAATTTTAAGACAGTGTTAGTTGTTAAACAACCAGTTATCATACATTTAAGAAAAAAATTAAACTAACAAGATTAATGATTGGAGGCAACAATAGGTTTTCTTTTTTCATTGATTCAAACAAACGTGAGTTTATTTGCTCGAATGAACTCAGTTTAGTAATTGAAATCCTTAACTCGCACTTTTGAATTCTAACCATCGAAAGAACCTTATCAAAAAATCGCATTTGCCTCTTCGTGTTTCAATAAACGAATAATTAAAATTTTGATAAAACAAGTTGTCTTTATTAATTATTGCAAATTTATTGACTTTACTAATTAATTATTGTTTGAGGAATTTCATAAATGGAGTTTTAAACTGATTTTATGTTTCATAGAAACGTCACAAACCTGACATTGATGCATAACATTTAGTGTATATGCTATTTTCATATGAATGTTTCGTTTTAAGACCTCACTTTATGTTAAATAAAAATTATTATAGTTATCTTTATTTTTATTACAATTAAAGCTGATAGAATATATTTAAGCTTTATTTAAATGAACTTCATTAATTTTAAGTCTTGCTTCTAGAAATAAATACGAATCTGTATTTTTTTTATATAAAATGACTTTAGTGGCTAAATTTAAATTTACTTCACTGAAATATATAAAACCAAATATTATAAAAAATGTTAAGCGATTTTAAAATTTAATGTAATTATATTATTATCAAACTTAAGATTACGTAAAATTTAATTCATTATAGTCTTCGTAATTAAATGTTCCCGATTTATCTTTGCTCAGTA
>JAGFPH010007656.1:53269-63339 GCA_018207615.1 Philaenus spumarius | reverse complement strand
CACTACGGCGATTGGAGCGTTCAAGGCCTCGGTGTACACAAGCCCGTACCTCAACGGTATTCTTTAGTGGGCTTTGATATAAGCTACCACGTGCCGCCACCAGTAAAGACACCGGTGTCGCTGCTCGTCACGGGGCATTGATTGTTATGGAGCCTATTACAGAAGGGCAGCCGGTGGCGCCACCAGATTTTGGCTGCCGACTGGTTGCCGAGCCCCGCGACCAAACCGGCAACCAGTGGTGGCCGAGAGTCGTAGCGGGGCATTGTATCCTACCGAGCTTATTACACTAAGCCGCCTGGCGGCGCAACCAGTCCGGCCGCCACTAATAATATTGTATGTACGTGTGCTGTTATCATCTTTAACTTAACTATCATCCTTCATCCGATTGTTTCGATAGTTGTACCATCCGATAGGGAATTAAAAGTGCTACAAAAAAGGTGCCCTGACAATTTTTGTTAAAATGTACAGTTTTGGGGTAACTAAGGTTTGAAATGTTCATATAGTCGCCTTTTTGATACGCATAATTGGTAATAACAGCTCATTTTAATTAAAATAGATCGTTGTTAGGTATAACGTCATGTCAAGTTTGAACTCAATCGGTCAAACCGTTATCTAGATATCAATAATAAAAATAAAAAATATATTAGGTACAGACGAAAAAGTAAGCACCTATGTTTATATTGTGAAATATGTTTGCCTCGATCCCAGGAACAAATCCACAAAAGCGAACCAAAGAGTTCGGGGACACTCTGTATAAAATATTGTATTTCTGTAGTTGACATAGTTACTAAGCTACAGTTGTTTTATTTGATCGCCACAAACATACAGTCAGATGGAGCAAAGCGTTCAAAAAAAGTGACACAGTTTTAGTTAGAATTTGATATAATTAAACTTTCTCTATACTAACAATGAGCTTTCTTTCTACTTAATAATAATATAAAGTTTAATTACTTACTGAGTAATGTAATTGATGTGTATAAATAAAGAATACTGGAGAGATAATTCATTTCTCGACAGAAATTTATTGATGTAAATAAAAATAAATTTACATATATTCTCAACTTGTTTATTTATTATTTTTAATTCCTACAGCTATGTCTATAAATAAATTGATTGAATATATTTAAAAAACCTCAAGTTATTAAATTTGTTTATGGATAAAAGTAGGTTACAGATTCTATCAAGTAACACGCAAGTAATTTATTTCCACTGGTGGCTTAGTGCAATAAGAACGCGTCGCCAACAGAGTCACCGGTGTCTCGGCCGGTGGCCTAGTGTAATAAGGGCTTAGATGAGCTGGCGGGAGGGAAAGATTTAAGCAAGAAGGGGCGCCGACCGCTGGAGGGGAAGGGACACCACGGACAGACAATATATTTATTGGAAACCCGTACAAGGGCTTATAGACCGAAGTATTATGTTCAGAGCGCGGCAACAGACTGAGCCTCTTTGACCCCCCCCCCCCCCACCACTAGAATCAACTCCGAGTCTACTGCGCATCTCGAGGCCACGCCTCATGCTAGACCTACTCTACTTTGTGACTTCGTGTGTTCTTATTTGTACGTACGTTTCTACGAAAATACCTATCGTCGTTCCCATAGTACGGGTTCCAGAAAATGTACATAGTTTTTCGTTTCATGGTCCCTAGACCCAAAACCATAGATAGACTTGCGTGCTTCGCACGCTATTCCGCATTTAGGAGTATTTTCAATACACAAAGCATTGCGTGCTTCGCACGCCAACCTCCGTGGTAACTCAAAAGTGAATAATACAGGCTGCCTCACGACCATTCTACTAAACTTTCATCATGTTATTCAACAGGTCAAAACTATCAAATAAATAATAGCCTAAAATATGTGTCCTATCTTTCCCAGTTTAGAAGTTGTCAGTCTGCGAGTATTTTTTAAAACAATTATTAGCTCATGAACGGTTAAACGTAAATTTGTGAAACTCTGCACAAAAGTTTATCACATTGGTTTACACAAATGTGGAACATTTTATTTTGCCGAAGTTATCCGTTTCAAGATGGCGGCGGTTCAAACGTTTCAAAGTTGAATATCTAAAACAAAACTAAAGATTTTACGAAAACATGTTAAGACAAAAATTTTAGACGACAAAGACAAATCCAACAGTGTATAGATAAAATTATATAGGATGGCGCGTAGGGCGGGTAGTGCGAGTGAGACAGAGTACCTATCCCACCACACTTCCCCTCCTAAGTTTAGGCGGGGCATTGTACAGTCAACCCTAGTTATGTTGGCTTATTTACTTTATGCTATCGAGACATTTTAAATAAAACATGTACTAAACACGCTTAAAATACGATTTAAATTAAAGGCTATTTTATTACCTATAAAGTTGTTTATTATAAATTTACTATAGATAGGCTATAAGTAAATAGAATAATAGTATATTTACATTACATTAAAATCATTAAATAATTTACTGTCCAACTCTTCAAGTAGTTTCTTATGAATTTAGTATGGATATAAAAAAAGAAAGAAAAAAAAAACAATATATTTACATTACATTAAATAATTAACTGTCCCGCTCTTCAATTCAGTTAATTATTATAAATTAACTATAGATATAAGAAAAAGAAAAAACAATATGTTTACATTAGGTTATTACCTGATAATATTGGTTGCGCTTATTTGCAAGCGATTTGTGGACAAACCAAACATCTGACTGAAAAATGTTTGAAATAAAATATGTAGATCAACTAATTTTCTACAACTTTGCCGCTGGAAGTTTCTTTCTACCCTAAAAACAAAAAATGTTTAGGCTTTACTACTTTTTCATGTCCCGATTTAAAAAATCGAAGTATTTGTTATTGTATAAATTCCGAACATTTACTAAACTGGAAGATATTTATACTGTTAGTTGCAACTTGCAACATATCACGCAGATTACAAATATATAAAATTTGTCCTATTTAAATAATCCTAGTACTGTGCAGAAGCTTGTAATTGAAAGCGCGTCCAATGCTAAAAATTGCTTGGCGGCCCTCTAATCGATGGATTTGACACATACTGTATTTTTCTTACAAAACGACAAAGACTGGTGTTGGAGGGAGAAGGGCATTACTGCTTCTGCGCAAACCACGCGCCATCCTAAATGCTACTACCTATATCTCGTTTTACCACTGCGTCAAGGGTAACTGAGAAAATACAATAATTCTGGCTGAAAGCGGTTTCTGCGATCACTTTCCGTGATCAGACCGTGGGATTAAAAATGGGGTGGGATTTTTGAACTGAAAAATCAATATATTTTAATACCAAAAATATTGCATCCGTTTGCTATTATTAATCTTCCTAAGAGTAGTAACAAAAAAATCCGTTTTTAAGGTTCTGAGCAAACGCCGACCGTTTTCTGAAGAGGTGGATTAAATAGAACAAAAAAATCGTTACTTTCTTAGCAGGTACAGGGGAGTTATAGATCCGTTCAATATTAGTCTATTGTAAACCTACTACCTACCTTTTTTTCAAAAAAAACAAAGAAACTAAATTAGAATCAATATAACAGTGAACGCGTACTAAGAATAAAATAAAAATAATTACAAATTCATTTTGCAATGTTACTGTACAATAACTAATAAATCAATAAAATAATATTATAAAACTAACACAAACATACATCCCCATCCTATGTTAAGAAGGCCTCTAAGGGGATTTGCTACTGAAAAGGGTGAAATTTTGTATTATTGGTAAAAATGTTTTGAAAATTTGTTTCCTGGTGTAGTATATGCTGAAAAAAATACAAAAATATAAAACATAAAACGTTTGACTTTTATCATATGAAAAAAAAAATTTAACTGGGATTTCGATGATTTTGCCGAGGCATTTTTGATGCGATATAACTATAAAAGTACTTAATTGATTTTGCTGGTTCTTAATTTTTCTTAAAGCTAATACAGCCTACTACAAATTTAGGTAGAATTATGTCGATAAACCTCAAATCGTTTTTTTTTATTTAACTTAACATTAAATTGTTTTTTATTTTTATTTATAGTTTTACAAATTATTTTTTGATTTATGATGTATGAAAGTTACACACATAAATCTATCTAATTATTTAGGTAAATATGTGTAGAGTAAGTGGTAAAAATTTAAGTAATGTACTTCAAGTGGTTCTTGAGATATATTGAATTTAGTCTCTAAAAACATGAAATTCTCACATTTCGGGAAATGGCGATTGAATGAAAAAGTGTACTTCAATGTGGAATACATTGAAAAAATGTGAAAAATGCCTATGTAAATAAAGCTATTTATGTGTTTATACTTTATAATTTGCTTGGATATTTTTATAGAGTTATTGATAATAATTTAGAAATATATGTAGGCCAAAACATAATTGTTATACAACCAGACAGCAATTTGGACAGATTTTTCTCCTTCGCAGCGTTGTTTAAATTTAGTTTTTCTGGTATATATGTAAAGAAAAAATTACTTCTATTGCATTTTCATGTGTTTTAGGACCTGTAGAACAAAAATATGCAAAAAAAAGTATTTCCAAAATTGTATGGTTTTTTACCATTTTCAGTAGCAAATCCCCTTTTAAGTTAGGCCTAAGTGTCTTCTAAAATTTCCAATTTCTTAATAGGACAGGGCTATTATTTTTGTTTACTACCGTCTTGTTTGGAAATTTATTTAGCTTCATGTTAAATTAACTTCCGTATTGGCATAGTAAAGTTACACTTTTATAAATAGTTTTTTTGCCTAACATTGGATGGCTGAGTAAATATGCTACTGATAATTTTACGTTAGTATAGGCCTACGTTCATTGTTACATTGACTCTGATTTATTTTTGGCATACATTGGAATTTTAAGTAGACACTTTTAAGAAGCCTCCTCTCCTTGTAATGTAAAATTATGTCTTTATAATGCAGAAAGAAGCTATGTGCGGTGTAGGTCCCTTAGACCACTGCAGGCCACAATTTAAAAATTTTAAGATTTTAAGTATATACAATTTATACATTTAGATGGTCTTAAGATATACAAAATTAAATCTCGATAGTTTTCCTCTTAGAAATGACCACGGTATATAGAATACTAACGGTAGGGTTCACGAGTGGATGCTCATGGAACCTTATGTAACAACAGTTGAATAACTTTTAAAATATTTAACCGATTTGAATAAAATTTGAACAACATATAGAAAACATATCTTTAATAATAATATAAAAAAATCACATTGTTACATCAAATTGTAATACCTTTACTGATTAGGCCTATACAAATTACTTTCCGATATCTTTATTCGATGAGAAATTGTTTGTTCATGTCTTCAGTAAAAATTTAATAACTTTAAACATATTTAACCGATTTTAATAAAATTTGAACCACATATAGAAAACATATCTAATAAATAACAATTTAACAAATCAGATTGTTACAACAAATTTTAATACCTTTACTGATTAGGCCTATAAATATTACTATTTCAATTTCGACAAATGGTGAAAAATATTTTTTTTATTTTGTATTATTTGACATTTATTTTAATTTTGTATTGGGTTATGAATATAATAAGTTATAGAGAATTTTATTTTGAATTCAAATCTTTTTTATTATTTAAAATCGAATATATATATATATATCAAAAGATATGTACATTTTTAAAATGTATTGTAAAATGTCGTTTACAAAGTATATACGTTTTCGATACTAACAATTTAATAATAATAATTTATAAATAAAGTAATTTATCTTGATGATTTTTTTACAAAATGTGTATAATAATATACTCTGTTAATACGACTGCAATCGATAATAAACAGCTGATTTCTCTTAGCAGTGGGCACCGATGACGTCAAGAGTAGATGCGCATGAACCCTAGTATTCTATATACCGTGGAAATTACCACCATTCAAATAATAACAGGAATAAAAACAAAACAAATGTTCCTCTGATTTGACTAATTAAATCAATTAGGAGCTACGGATTTAATTGTGTGACATTTTGAATAAATTGCCTATGGCTGTCCGATTCACAACATTTACAAAGTTTGATCAGGTGATTTTTAAATGGCTTGTTGAACACCCATATTACTCTTTGAATCCATTCCTTACTGATGTTGGTATTGTAAATCAATGTTTTATTATTAGGTAAATATTTATTATTGTTATGTTTAATACTGTTACAGTATCTGTGACAGTATGTATTTTTATTTTAAGTTTTTAATATGAAGCAACTTATAATTGAATTAATTGTAACTTTGTGACTATGTCTATTCCAAAAATGTTTGGTCAAGACAAATAAACATATGATTATGATTATGATTGTTGCTTCTCCCATAAGAACCGATGCTATTATAAATAAGTTGTTCCTTTTTTGTACAATGACTTCAGAATGTCAGCTAATCCTATATTTCGGGAAACATGAACTAAAATATAAAATTATTGATAGGAAATAGCAGTTATGTCGTTTTTCCAAGTCAACAAACTAAATTTATCTAATAATAAAATAACAACTTTAATAACAATAAAAAAATAAATTCTGTTGGTTAGGCCTTTTTTGCTAGACACCATCTATGCGCTGAGGTTGTATCCAAATCGTGGTACCTAGGCACGATTACTTGGATAACATGCAATACATTCTGGTCTTGAATAATAAACTTTTTAATATTATTATTATTTAATAGCTATCAAATACTCAGAAAATAAGACTAATGGGTACATTTTATCACAGTAAATTTGTTATACAATTTAGAGGTACAATTGTGACATATAAATTGGAGTAGGCTACTATAAGAATTCGTTATATTATATTAAAATGGTTGGGAATTGACTGAACAGTCGATTGGAATTATGCGGAAAGGTTTGGTTGAGCAAAGCAAGAATCTGGTTTTATTAAATTAAGAATGTTATAAATCAACTTTGATGCACAGTAATTAATATATAACAAATATAAACAGATAATAAAGATCGTTGTATTAGCGTATGAAATAGTTATTATGTATACAGTGTGTAGAAATAAAAATAGTTATTTAATTTAATACCGAAATAAATGAAAAAAAATAGCGGGAACAAAGGTCGCATGTAAGGTGTAGGGCTTAGATGCATCGGTCCCCTACGTGTATTAGTATTGTGGTGGTATTAGTTCTTTGTTGTGCGAAAACGGTTACAGCGAGAAGTTTTAAAAACATCATGATCCTGATTCTTAATCCTTCTTTAGATTTATTCCTAAATAACATTAAAGTAATCGATAAATATTTTTAAACATTTCCTGAGAAGATAGTGAAATTATTTAAAGTGGTTTAAAATCCTTCCCGAATCTAATAAGTTACATTTACCTTCTATTAAAAACTTTTTTGTAAAAAGTCACCATTCGAATTAAGTAACTGTAGTTAATCTATTTCCCGTTAGGGTTTCCTGTGAACCTAGCTTAGGCAGAAAATTAATGCTAGGCTAGGTTATTTGCTAATTGAAGTATGTTGTATTTTATTATAATTTCTGTTTCTTGCTGCCTAAAATGTTTAATATAGGAAGTACTTGATAAGATATATTTATTTTGGACTTTAAATGTGTTTGGAATGTCTTTTATTGAAATTTATTTTGTTTTTTCTTCCAAATGAGTCCAGGTTTGCATTTTGAAGAGAAAATGATTTGTTTTCTTAAAACTGTATCACCATTGTGTGTTCTATGTGAAGTAGAAGTTGATTTGATTTGTTTTCTTTGCAAGTACAGCACTTATATATTTTCCTTTTAGATTAGTAAAATACTAACAGGGGTTAGTTCATGTCTTGTTTTAAAATAAATAATTGTTCACAATTAATTATAACATGCATGTGATTTCAGTTTTATTTTTTAAAGTGGTAGGTTACCGGTACTGTTGTTGTACACTACCTACCGGTAAATTAGCTTTTAGGTTAACTAAGTGCTTTAACATTTGGTAGACTAGTTTAGAGGCCTATAAAGTAAAATATTTATAAAAAGATTTTACAAGCTGGACTAGGTAGTATGCATAAGAATAATTACATAATTTACAGTTTGCTATTTGCCAAAGTAGGCTAATTAATGTTTATAGGCCTACTAGGTAGCCTATCTTGTTAATTACACAATTGGTTCTTGGTTAGGTTATGTCTAGACTTGAGTCATTATCAAGTCAAGCATGATTGCACATCAAAACATTCTTTTAATAATAAATAGGCCTTATTATTAATAATTGTACTAACTCTTAGTGTTTTCATTTAAATGTCATAGAGCATGATTCTATACTTGTGTTTTTTGACAATCATAATTACCATCATTTAGGCCTAGAATGCCAACAAGACAAGATTTAGAGCTGAATCTTCAAAAAGTGTATTTTAGTTTCAATTTTGGAATTATAGTAATTTTTAGGTTAAGGTTTTAAAATGGTACTATAAGCTTATATTTTCCATTTGAGTTTTACTACGGTATGGTTTAAATTTATTGAAACAGTTTAGGCCTAACCTATTTTACAATTTAGTAATTTTAATTTTGAAGAGGGTTATAATATAATGTATGTTTATACATTAATGTTTGTACAGTAATGTCGGCTAACATAGGTAGGCTACTCATACTATGAATTTAAAAACTGAAATGTCGGTAAAACGATGGAAGCAAAGTTTTTGCTTGAGTTAAATTCGTCAAGTCTAAAAACAAAACATTGTTATTATAAATTATCACAAATTGTTGAAGTTATACTTCTTTGCGCCCGTTGTAATCGGGATGGGGTGTCGGTTGAGAAACCGCGTCACGCGTTATGAGTGAAATCCGGAAAGTGCCTTTTTGTACCTTTCTTCGTATATTTGTATACTTTCCTATACTTCAAAACGTCGGATTGATTTGAAACTTGCACACTTATCAAGGACCTATGGCAATTCAATATTAATTTTGTTGGGTGTAGTAAGTGAGCACTGATCATGGTCCCCAGAACACGACGTGATTTTCACTGCCTTCAAAACGTCGGATTGATTTGAAACTTTGCACACTTATCAAGGACCGATGACAATGCAATATTAATTTTGTTGGGTGTAGTAAGTGAGCACTGATCATGGTCCCCAGACTAACTGTGACCAACCAAACCGATGCAACGATAGTATTCATAAGCGTATGTAACAAAGAAGGAAAAACTGGGGTATTAATTTTAAAATATGACTTCAGTGTTGGTTAGTGTTTTTATAAAAGAATAGGATATCATCTACAAAGTTAGGACTAGTTTTTCCCAAAATATATTAAATCAATAGTAGGTCTACCTGTCTATACCATTGGATGGCCAAAGAAGTATAACTTACACCGTCTGGTCCGACGCAGACCCAATTTTTTTATACTTGCCTTAGCAAACCCTTTAGAAGTCTGTTATATCGTTTACAACTATTTATCACCTTTTCATTTTCAGGCATCATCAGAACGAATACACAAAAACACACTTCCCACAGTTACACTTATTAACAGGGATTAATAGGACAATTAACACATAAACAAACAAAAAACATAATAAATAAAAGCACAAAACGACACTTGGTAAAAAATTTAAAACGATTGTTGAATTTATTTGAGTCACAGTATGCGAATGCCATCAAGTCTATCATAACACAAACTGTAAAAGATATGTTCAAACCGGCAGTCAGTAGCAGCGTGGGGGAGATATCTTATCTATTAAATCAAATATTATGTTTGCTTCTAATTGTGTTTGGTCATTTAATAATTTATCTTTATCCTTTTTGCAGCCATTATAAATATGGTAGGCCTCCAGAGTGATCAATTTATGCCCCTTACTGCAACAATTCTGTCTTAGTGAGCACCTATGGCCTTAGAGGAACCTACATACCGAATTTCGTTCCAATCCGTTCAGTAGTTTGTGAGAAATCGTGATCAGTGAGTCAGTGATGGATTTGGATTTATTTATATATATAGATAATAAGCAGCAGCCACATCGCTTTAAAACCCATTCACCGTAAACATTAACGAAATTTGATCTTTAAATTAGCTCAAAATCAAAGTTTTAGATTTTTGTTTTCAATAATGCAAATATCAAACGTGCAAAAAGATTACCACATTCAAAACGTAAATACCTTTCAAGTAAAAGTGATTTCAAAAAAATTGGAT